>JAOEHX010066766.1:0-34735 GCA_025448015.1 Bolborhynchus lineola | reverse complement strand
AATCCCTAGATACTGCAGAAAGTGACCAGAATTCTTATGGAAAGCATCCATCTATTTGTTTGAAAAGGACATCTAGTTGGGACAGTACAAGCATTGGAAGCATGGTGCAGGATAACTGAAATTTTATTGTGGCTTTAAAATAGTATTAAAGTAAATCTAAACTGCATTTTCTTTAAATTGACTTACTGTCTGTCAAAATAAAACCCCACAACACAGCTTTGATATTATACTGGTGCCGCTTTTCCATATCACTTTGCCACTGGAGCTGGCAGAGATTGTAATTTCATACTAATGCCATCAACATTTCCTCTTCAAAAATGGTGAGATTCTTGTTGCTACAGTATGCTGAGTTCACGTTGTCAGCCCTTTTGTAGGTAGGTTCTGCCATCTTCTACAGAGACAGGAGTATAGCTTTCTTCCCCTTTTACTCCATGTTCTTTTTGTATAGGTGCTTTGCCACACACAAGTCTTCCTGCTGTTATTTAGCAGAGCCTGTTTCTAGATGAATCTCCTTTTTTCTTTAAATGATGCGCTTGGGTAAAGGTAAGCACACAAAAAAGAAAGTCAAGCTCCCTTCTAATCTTACTGCAATAAACCTTCAATGGCTTTTATCATTTCAATATTGAAAAACAAATGTTAATATTAGAGTAACCTGAGTTTAACCTCAACACTACTATAAGGGGCAAATATATCATTATCTTCATTTACTAGTGGTAGCCTGAAGCATAGATAGATTTTTTTGTGCGTCTGGCTCAAGGTCATGCAGAAATCCTGTAACAGAAGTATAATTAGATGCAACGTCTTCTGAGTTCTAGTCTAATACTTATTAGCTATCCTTTCTATGCCATTAATGGTAATTGAAGGCATTTATACATACCTAGGAGAACACTAGCCTGAAGAAAAGTTTTTTTCCAAGCAGAGCAGAATAGAATCTTGTACTTCCTGTGATAGTTCCTCTTGGCCTCAGCACACAGTTAACTAAACTTGTCTGGGTTTAACTTCAGTAATAAAAAATCAAAGAGGTTGCAAAGGCAAATTCTGCTCACTGCTGTGGCAGTACAATTAGCATTGTGAGGTTCCAGCTTGCTATTTCTTCAGTGCTCTGAGTCACGTATGTTCTGTTTAAAAGCAGAGAGGAATTCTGTTCCTCCCAGTTTCAACTGCTGGCCTTTCAAGTCCTTTTTAGAAATAAAAAGTTAAGCCAGTTATCAGTGCTTTAAGCATCGGCAATAACAGAAATATGTATGTGGTACTTACTCTAGCCAGCTAATCTCCTGGGTCACAACAGGTGAAATTATTTCTTGCTCTTCTGAAAGTTAAGAAAGAGAAACAAGAGAACCCAGATGAGTCAGTGTCATAAAGATATGACAATACATGAAGTCAAAGCAGGAGTTTTGTCATTCTTTTGCTATTGTTTACTATTACCATTATTTGTGTGCTTGTTTTCTGCATCAGAGCAATGCTTTCAAGGTGTCAGCACTGCCCAAACTGACAGAGCAGAGTGGGACATTTCTCCAACTTACTTTATTTTGCAGTATGTAGTTACTTCCATGAGGCCCCACTAAGTAAAGGCCTGAACTACAACTATCAAAGATTATACACAAAGTTTCAGTGCTTATACTTTTGACACCTGTGTTCTCCATAAAAATGCACATTTCATGTGCCCAAAATATAGAGAGCGACTGCAGGGATGTCACAAAAGGAATCCGAGCTTAAATTAAAATTTTATAAGAAAATAAAATCAATCTTAGATGGGCAAAATATTTCTTTGAAGCTTCACTTGGTTACTTAAAAAAAAAAAAAGTCTATGAAATCTCAGTATATCACAGGAATCTCTTTGTATTGCAAAAGATTGCCACTTACATGGAAATTAGATCTTTTTTTCCAACACGGTGAGTGATGCAGTTCCACTCACTGACACTGTGCATGAAAATATCTCTATAAAACCTTTCTCAGATGTGAGGTGCAGTAGGGGATGGTTTTGGTGGGTTTTTTCTTGGTTTTTTATTTTGCTATTTTTCCAGTGGCACATCATTAAATTTAAGTTCATCACTATGACAAAATGTGTCTGTGTAATACAGTAATGGCAGCAAAGAGGGGACCAAGGTCTTTGCTAAGGATATATGCTATACACTGAATAAAGGTTGTCATAATCTACTTGCTAATAAAACTCAACAGGAAATAAGGTGAATCACATAATTTATTTTTATTTGAATCCAGAGAAAGGACATAATTCCTTTGTATAGTAATGTCACCCAACAGATGGCAGTATCATCTTTATAATAAACACTTTTTTAGCCAGTACAGATATTTTGGGTGAACTTCAGCTTCTGGCTGCCAATTGACAAAAATATGGGACTTCTTGTTTTAAAAAGTGGCATTGTAGGAAAACATAGCAAAGTGCATAATTTTCTAATGGGACTTTTGTCGGTTCTACTTAATAAAATCACAGATTCATTCATTGAGAGTGTTGCTAGTCTAGCTAATCAGGATTAAAAGGTACAGCTTGAATAGTTCCAAATGATCATTGATTCCTGACCATAAAAGACTTCATTTCTGTTTACTGAACAAAAGCTTAGAAAGAGGAAATCTCAACTCTATTGTTAGAGTTAGAAATACATATGCAGATCATGTACATGAATGTGAACACACGTGTGCGTGCACACAAGTGTGCAGTCGTCAAGCTGTCAACAGAGAAAAAACATCCCTTTCTATAGGAAAAAAATGTTTCTAAATAAACTGTTGTTGCACAGCTATTATTATAGAAAAAGATGAACAGATTTGCCTACAAATGCAAGTTCTTATGCTAGGAAAAATGAATCTATATAGGTCTGAATTCTTGATATTACACAAAGTTGAACACTAAAAACATGAACACTTCAAGATCAGAGATAATGCCATTTATGCATAATTTATAATTCTAACAGTAATTATTTCTTAATTTAAAGGAAAATTGAATGTTAGGTGACTGATTTTAAAATTTTGTGTGAAGAAAAAATCCTTCAAACTCATTGACCATTCTTATTGCCAGGACTGCTGTATTTAGAGCAATAAAGATATCTTATTTGGGAATAAAAATAAGGGTAATTTTAGGTTCATTTTTGGAATGATCTCCTTTTCAAATTGAAAATGTCATTAGTGCACTTAATTCTTTGTCTTATCTTATGTAAATATTATGGATGTTTTTAATTTCTGATTCAGAAAATAACAGAATGTGATTACCAGAACCACCTCACCACACACGCCACCCAGAGTGTTATTATTTTCTCAGTAATAACCAGACTACATAACACAGACTATCAGTAAAAAAATCCTGCCACACCCATTTTACTGAATTTAATTATTATACTTCAAGTAAAAACAGCTACATATGTACATCTATGTTTGTTTCTTTACAGTTACTAAGATAGATCTGTGGTTTTGGAAGACAGTCAAAAAGAAAAAAAAACCCAACTTTAATTTGAAAAAAAAAACCCAACTTTAATTTGAAAATTGTATTAAAAGAGCCAAGCTTTCTGTTTAGCATATCCTGTGACATTTTATGTCTTTCCCCCACTGAAATACCTTCACTTTCAACAGGGCATTTTGCATTAAGCAGAGAAGCCCCTATGCACCCCATAATTACAGACAGTTGTTAATTATTTTAAGTAGTGCATGAGTTTGGAATAATTAAAGCCACAAGATCCATTCTGCACTGCTATTCTGAGTTGAAAAGGGAATTCTGAAATTATGATAATTAAGATGAAAATATCATAACCTCTCTTATTGACAAGTTAAAACTCATAAAGCAAGGAACAGTTGGCTAAAGTCTCTTTTCTTTTTAAATATTCTCAAAAAAATTGATGAGCTATGGTTCAAATAGATGCTTGATGCTTAATTAGTCATGTATAGAATTACTATGCAGTGATTGTAGCAAAATATATTCTTAAGCTCATAGTGTAAGCATACGAAATAAAAAGGACACTGAAAAGCAAAATGAAACTAAGATTTGTGAAATTCTATTAATATATGGTAGGGAAGATAATTAATGTTCAATTCCTATCCTCATTTTCTAGGAAAGCTAATGAGCAGTTGATGTTTTAAAACAACAGAAAGGTGTTAATGCAGGAAAGGACTACGCTTCTTTTATTGAAAGTGAGGGGAGGACATGACCAGGTGGCACTGGAGACTTTGCAGATGTGCTTGCCTAGTTGTATTAATTTTGGTATGGAGGGGTTAGCCTGTTGCCTTGTTATCTGTATAGGGATTTTATACAGCAGTAATAGAAGACACAGAATATGGGTAAATCTTTGAACAGAAAGAAAGGAAAAAAAGAATAATATTGCAGAGACAATTTTATCTCTCAGAAAAGGTCATTGATTCAGGACAACGCAGAAAATGGTAAAAAAAACATTTGTTTCCAGTGCAAGAGCTGTGCCTTCAGTGATGAGTCTCCCAGGAAATAAAGGATTTGATGTATAACACTATTTGTACAAAAAAAGTGAGGATAATTGCTTTGGTTGGCATGGATCCCACCAAATATTAAGAATTTAATTGAGGATCCTAATTAAGAGTGTAGTTGTCCTAGGTTCTCGTATAATCAATAGCAAGAATCTTCTAGAGGGCAATTCAAGTCTTGCATTAGCTCAATCACTGCAGGAGAAGCAGTCCCTCTTCACTGACTCTTAATCAGACAAATGTTAGTTAGGTTGCTTCACATTAGAGGGTGACGGTAGACCTTTAGCTTTGAAAACCAGACTCTTGAAGTGCCATAATTTCTTTTAATGCTATTGGAATTTGTTCTTATCTCTAACTGACTTTTCTACTGTTCTTTAAATTGATCTGCTCTTCATTTGACTCAGAAAATGAATTCTAAGGAAAAAAAAAAAACCAGAAAAAAAGGAAAAAAATTGCAACATCTGTCCCTTAATGCATCCAAAGAAGTCTTTTCTTGAAGACCTTTAAACAGAGGGATGAAAGATAATAGACACCTATTCTCTGTCTCGAACTAAGCTCTCTCAGGATATTTCATCCTTAAAGTAATTTGTAGTTCTGTGTCTTCTCTAGAAATGTTGTCATTTGAGTTATATAAGCACACCGGACTCTCCCACTCACAAACATAACCTCACGACAGATAATAACCTATGATGGAGTTATTTGCTATTTTTGAGCAATTACTTTAATAATTCCTTGTATTCCCTGCTTCAAATTTCCTGCTGTTATCAAAGCCTAGAGAGTCTCAGACCTCAAGACAGGAACTGCAGATAGACTTGACAAGATACTAACATCCATCTCAGCTCATCATTCAGCTGTTGAGACCAAGAACTTCATCTTACCTGCCTGTGGCACCAAAAAAGAGCTTTAGGTTTGATGGGAGGTTCTTGAATTGGTTGGCCCAGGCTGGGCTTTCACTCTAAAGTCTAGCTCAGCTAGGTCATGGTACAGGTGTTTCCCCCCACCTCACCCTCTCAGCAAAAGAAGCAGAACATTATTTTTAGATGCCTGAAGGGTTGGCTGACTCACAAACCAGCCCATGTAATCAGCTTCAGAATTTAATAACATTGTTCTAGCGAACAGGGATACAGGCTGCAAGATTAAGAGAGTATCAAATGCACATAACAGCTTACTTCAAATCTCCAATCAGACAGAAAATTATTACTTCTCAGGATGCTGTAGTCCAGCATTTATAAAATTTAAATATTAAATTTAAAAGTCTTAATTATAGCAACTAGAATAGTTCTTTTCAAAATAGTCCCAAAAATAACTTGGCAAGAAGCTAATAGCAATTTACCTGATTGAGGAACAGGTAGAGATTTAATCAGAAATGGAAAATGTAGATTGCCTCTATTTGCATAGTAAATAGAAAAATAATTTTCTCTTTTGGGGGAAGTTTTTTACTGTTTTTCATTTTTGAAATAATAGGTTATCAACAAATTCTCAAAAAAAGGTTCATTTGATAAACATAAACATATGATTTGCATTGATTTATGCCTGATCTGTGTCTATTTTCTTTATCTGTAAATATCAGGTAAATAGATTACAGTATGTAAACAAAGATTTTTTACAGTCATCATTCTCTGATACTTGGAAATAACATAATGTGTTAACTTCTCACTGGAAGTCTAATTATAATCATGTCGTTAACTGGGAAGTAAGCGCTATGTAGTTTTCTCTTTTTTGTCTCAAACAGTGGTTGCACTGTCACAAGCTGATTCTATGGCTAGCACATCCTGCAAGATTTCATGGCTCCAGACTGATGCTAAGGAATTGTCTATACTGATTCTCAACAGCAACACAATTGAGATGTGTTGCTACTAAGTTCAATAGTACTACCAGCAGCACTAATCTGGAAGACCATGTCATCACAAATATATAACAGGAAAGGTTCATTGATTAATTCTGTAGAATTTAAAGACTGCAGCTGTTGTCTGGCCCAACTGTTCCAGGTTCCATAAACCTTGCTGTGGAGTCTTCACGCTATAAATAGACAAAACAAACCAGGAAGATATACTCCTCATTTTGCAAAATGGGAGACCTAAACCACACAAGATTTAAATAATTTGTTTTACATCTCACAGAACATTTCTTGATCCTTTTCTTAACTATAGCATTCAGTTAATTCACATCCCTTTTCCCCTCTATGGGCTATATTGAACTATCCTTCATTTTCCTTTGGATCTTTATGGAACACAGAATATGAGCTTTTTTTTTCCCCTCCATTTGTCAGGATTTACCTTTTAGGATGTCATTCACAACTCAGTGACCCCTCCTCTGAGATGCCAAAGCTATTATATATCTGAGCTGGTTTGAGAATTGTTGTGATACTTCATCTTAGTCTTAAATTACCTTTAATGGGTAGAAGGAAACTGTTATATGATAAGTGGCTTCTATCCCTTTATCCAGTGTAGGTATTTGCTGTACAGCGGAGAGGATACTCAAAATCTTATACTGTTACAGTTGGTGTTAGGTGGTCATTCAACAGTTCAAGAAGATGCATTTTTTATTTGCCTGCATTGCCCAGAGAGAAACTTTATTCTGAGAGAATTTTCTGAACTTAAAGATTCATTATTGTGGGCTTGGGGGCAGAAAAAAGAAGACCAAGCTGATGAAATACCTTCTAGCTTGGCAATTTTATAAATCTACTGAGATCTGGATTCTAGTATTAGCTCCAGGAAGCACTCATTAAATGCAAGGTAGAATAAAGCAGTGAGTGGGGGTCACTGGAGAAAGAAAAAATGAGGTTTGGTCCTCCAAATTTTATCTTTACCTTCTTTTTGCACTAACAGTAGGAAGTTGTGTCTTCTGGATTGCTTTTGTTCATCATGACTGGAAGCTTTCTCCTGGGCATGAGATATTTGGTAGATTTTAGTAAATCTCTTCCTGAATGAAAAAACTGATAAAAATGTTAAACTGGAAAATTTCTGACTGCCTGTAGAGAGGTTACTTCAGAACTATACAATATCAGTATACAACCCAGAAACCTTGACCATGCTGATCCCTTAAAGAAACAATGGTCACTTTTTTGCTGCAGCTGAATTAATCAGCAAAGATACAGTTGAAATGGTGGCAGTAAATTGCATAAACTGTGTGTTGCCCCAGGCCTTATCTGAATTAATCTTCTCTGAGGTATGTGTCCTGAATTTAGATCACAATACTGTCCTTTTTTGTAAATACTGTAGAAAATATAGAATACAAATATGGTATACAATATCAAACTAAATGATCCATTCACTCATCTTCAAGACAAAGCATACATCCTGAACACAGAAAGAACCTTTCATGGTTTTGGAAATAGCTTCTCATAATTCCTGATAAATTACTCTCTCTTTCTGGAAGTAGAAACCAAGTGAATGGTGTTGATTGCCATCAAAAAGTGGTATGCTTTACAATTTACACCATTGGTCAGAGAACCACTTCAGGACTGAGAATGCTGCATATGTTACCGAGATTGGTTTACACAGTTCTCATAGTGGTATCTTATTTTATAAAGGTGTTGAAACAACTGAGCAATGAAAATAGACAGAATAAATACACCATCAAAAATAAAAAAGGAATAGTCACCAAAACCCAAATGGCTTTCTTTGACAGTGCCTGAATATGCCATCTGTTTCCATTGCTTTATAAATTGATGTAGAAAATTGATATGCAGTGCTATTTCTGGGTAGCTTCTCGTTTGCATTTGCTTTTGTTAAAAATGGGCTTAACTGAAAACCATAATGCTGAAACCCACTGGACTTTGGAAAGAAGTGCTCAAATCAGCCTGGGATGTTCCAGTACTAGCCTGGATCCACAGCTAAATGGCACAGCTGCCCACATATATTATGTGTGCTAAGCCACAACTTCGGATCTAGACACCAAGCAGCTTGTCAGATGTTCAGGATTCTGATCCAAATTGTCCACTTTTATTTAGAACTATAACAATCGAATCATTATAATCACATAAGGCTTGCTACCTAGCTACATTAGATAACCATATAGTAAGTTAACTTAGGCAGCCAACGTGTAATAAGATACTTTCAAGCAATACCAAGAATACAAACTCAGTTGCCTTTGATTAATATGCGCAGTACTATGAAATCAGTAGGACAAAAGAGGGTAGCAATTTGCCACAGCCATGATTGTGATTAATCTCAATGTAAATCATCATACCAAAATAACATTCCATCCTACAGCTGGAAACTTGCAGCTTCCTAGCCCTGTATATTACTAGTCCAATTAACATGCAGACAGAAATGAAACAGCAAAATAGCACCTCAAACCTAAGCTGGTGATATTGGTTTTGTGCTGGGCAGAGGTAGATGTAAATGAAACTCCTTCCTGACATCCACTTCTTTCCCTGTGTGACCTGTGCTGGAAAGGCTTAAGAGAAAAGAGATGCAGGAACCAGCTCCAAAAGCTACATGTCTACAGTGGATATGTCTAACCCCATGGCCAGATGTGTTCACGGAGCAAACATTTACATGATTTTGCTTCACAGCATGAGGAGCTTTGAATGTCTACTTTATTCCCAAAAGCAATAAGCTATCTTTCCTTTCCTCTAATAAATCTGAAATGAAATTGGTTTAGTCCTCTTCTTTCATTATTACATGTATTGTATGAGCTTCTGGAAAAAGAGAAAGGAGAATTCAGCAAAAATTGAATTTGCTCGAAGAAAATTTTTGCTTTACTATTTGAATATACAGTTGAGTAGGGGAGCTAAAACCACTATGAATGAAAACCTTGCTGTGCTGTGTACTTGTATATCCAGCACTTAGAAAATTTCATTCAAAAATATAAACACAACCAGGTCTGAGCTCCCCTCAGAACTGTGGGATACGAAGTAAAAGATTGTCTGTACAATTGCTGAGAGCCATGGCATAACATCCACACCTCTGCAGACCAGTAGGAAAGGTAATTTTGATAGCAGGCCAGGAATATAGAGGGGATTTGTGTCTGTACTGATTTACCACAGGGAAATTTTCATCATACCACATTCGGGGCTTGAGCAACAGCCTGAGAGATGCTGGGCATTAGATGCAGCATGTAGCTCCAGACTGAAAGAAGGAGCAAGGAAAAGGAAAGGTTAATTTGTCTTTCCTCTGTTCTTCACTTTCTGTCTATGTAGAGCTTAAACTCTTGGGTTCTAGGTTATTTTATAATGTTTCTACTATATGTGACAATGTGAAAACCCAGATAAATGTATAAATAGCATATATGTGAAAACCACTGCTTTTCATTTGGTAAATAATGCTGGTTACTTCTTTCTATGACTTGTTAATGAGCTGTAATTTTTTCCTTGTAAAAATCTCAACTGGTCTTGCTTGTCAATCAAGCCATATTTTTCAAAATTTTGAGGTCACAGTCATCAAAAATTCTATATTTATTGCATTATATTTTTTTCCTTATGTTGTCATGCCTCACTGACAGAATGCCAGAGAAAGAAGAGATCAAAATTAATATATTTATTGAGAAATTGAAAAGTTAAGCCTGCTATGCATTTACTCTAAAGAACCTTCTAAAGTGTAGAAGATGTGGTGAATCTTGACGCAGAGATATGGCAAATGCAGGTAAATTTAGCATTTGTTGTAGATCTCTAATGTTACTGGACCTTTTTGACAAATTTATTCTAAAGGCTACATCTTGCATAAAAGGAAAGTGTAGTGACTTTATTCTGATTTTGTATAAAGTGTTGGATAACAGCATGAATATTGCCATTAGGAAAAAGAGAAAGATACTATGCTATAACAAACCCAAATTATTGCAGATAAATTGGTAGTATAATTTACCTTCAAGTTTGTAACTATATGAGGGATCTCAGCTGTTTGACTTGGGGCTGAAATCCCAAATGCTGTTGAAACTCCTGTTGATTTTGATGTGGCTTTTGTGTAGCTAAGTCACTATCAGCTTTTATACCACATTGAACTTGCTGCAAGTGTACTTTCTGAAACTTTTGCTTTCTAATCTGCTTTCTGGGCAGCATGGTGTACGACAGCATCAGTGTCAGTCTGTTTGCAGTCTATGAGATATTCCTCTTTGGGAGTTGTACAGTCCTATTTCAGTCATATCTACAGGGACACAGACGTTATCTGCTACAGAAAAGAACTTGGTGATATTTCTGCCTGCTTGTAAAACTGTGTTTGTAATCACAGGTTGGGGCCTGCTTTGTGTCTTTACCATGACTTGTTCTTGCTTATCCCTTGAAGCGTTTACTCTGGCATATCTGAAATATGAGAATATCAGGAAAGGAATTTTTGCAGTGACTCTCCTGCCTGCACTTAATAGTGCTTTCTTTTGTAGGTACACCAGGCACAGGAAGCATTAACAAACCCTAACAGACCTTTTACTCTATAGATTGTGCATTTTCTCCTTGTTTGAATACTCTGCTTCAGCAGTATCACCTAGGTTAGCTACAGCCTAATAACAAACATATTGCTCATGATTTTCAAGGATCTAACTTACACCGTTAGTAAACCTTTGGAGGGATAATGGGACACAGATCTTGTGAAAATTTAGTTAAATCACATGTATTATATTAGCAAGTTTTCAATTGCTGTTGGGTCAGAGAATAGGAAAATGGCAGTTTGTGTCCATGACTAGATAAGACAAGTTTTAGACTCTTTCTCTGAAAAGAAGTTTTAGACTTCTTTTGAAGAAAACCAAGAATACAGACATGGAACAGAACTGTAATGTTATGTAACGTTTACATGATAAGGGAGCAGGGCTGCAGGTATGCCACATGCTACGGATATAGGCGCAGGTCAGTAATCAAAGATAACAGATTACAAGTTTTCTGTAAAGAAATGCTCTTTCATTTCCCTTACTTCCTTTTATTAAAAAAAAACGTTTGCTAGCAGGGTCTGTGAAATTTTGCTTTGTGGGACATAAAATTGCAACAAACAAACCTGGTACCTCATCACAGCTTGTATGATCAACTGAAAAGTTATTGAGACTGATGATATAAAGAACCAGATAAATAGAGGAGTTTTAATTACAGAGGACCAAATAAATTCAGAGAATTACCTGGAAAATGGCAAAACACCCATTGAATGATTTCTACTGGAAGTATGTGCTTTTTATAAATATGCCTGATTGGTGCTTATTCAGTTAAACATTTTATGGACACTGCTAAATATATTTTTGAATGAACATCAGAAGACCTTTTTTCCCCTTTTGTTCTTTGTAAAGAGCAAGGGAATTGTTAGGCATTTAAACGTATAAAAATGCAAGCCTATCTAGCTTATTTGATGAACAGAAACCAGTTCCAACCCCCTTTTCACAAAGTCCTGCAAAAACCGATAACTGAATGTTATTAAGAATTCATTTCACTGTAGAGAAACAAAGTAAAACAGAGTGTAAATTAATTTTCCAAGGTCACCAAAAGGGTCAGTGACAGAGATGTCAATGAAGTCAGTGCTTAGCAGGTTCTTTTTAGTGTAAATGCTATTCTGTCTATTACAGGCTTACCCTGATACTATCCTGAGATCATGAAATATTTGGTCAAGAAAAAATTCATACATATTTCCTGCTCTAGATTTGCTGTTATAAAAACGGTAGCCATGTTATATTAAGGACTCAGAATCTACAGCTAGTTAGAGATATTTCTCTTCACTAGACACTCTAAAAATAAAGCAACTTTAAATCAGTGCTAAAGCAACATTAAAGTGGTATTGACCCTATTGAACACTGAGAGTGTATATGTTTGTGGTTATCTTATCCATCAATAAAATATATAGACAAAAGAAGCTTGCAGTCCTCGTAGCTGTTGACAGCAGCAACTAGAAAGCATTGCCAAAAAAGAGACTTCTATTGATCATTCATATCTTTCAGAGGACTGTGTCAGTCACTCTTTCACCTCTGAAATACAGATGTGGAAAAGTGGAAGTTTTGTCGCCAAGTGATGAGGAGCTGTCAATGTATTCCTCCCTCTTGCATGTGAGCTTCATCAGCTTTTGTAATGCTGAGCTGGGAATAGCTGCTCCGTGTTGAAAATTCAAAATAATCAATTGTCCTCTTCAGCAGGTGTTTTTTATTTATTGAGCCTACAAAAGAATTGGAGAAATAAAATCTAAAGTAGATATATTTCAAACTGAAGTAATCCTTACAGTGTCTTTAACCATTTTCCCAGCTCCTGAAGATCTCAGACATACACTCTGCCTCTCAAGACTAATGTGATGATTTTCCAGCTGGCCAAGAGTATGCCACTTAGCACCGCAGCTGGCTGTCGCATCCTAGGAAATGATGCTTCAAGAATTTACTGCTGTTTCAGTCATGTAGAAGTCATCCTTTGAAGGAGTGGAAGGTGTTTAGGTGTAAAACTGGGAAATCTTGTACTACAGCCACACTTGTTCCACAGAAGAAGTAATGAAAAACAATTGCAGTTTTCGAGGCTGTCAGAGTTACAGCTTTTACAAGCATTAAAAGAACATCATGAACATGAAATCCAGTCATTCTTCAAAACATTAGAAGGATCTTACCTACTAGAGGGTCTTGTCAGTCAATTTTTATGGAATTAGTTACCCTTTCCTACTTTTTCTCTTTCTGCTGTAGGGAAGAAACTACAACACTAACCTGTTACATGTGAGGAGAGCAAGGAAAATAAATACATATATTCTGTCAATAGGAACAAATATATAGCAGTCACGGTTTAACCCCAACTGGAAAGTTAGTACCATGCAGCCACTCATTCAGTTCCCCCCCACAGTAGGATGGGGAAGAGAACTGGAAAAAAAAATTGGTAAAAACCTCATGGGTTGAGATAAGAGCAGCTTAGTAAATGAAATAATGTATAATAGTAGTGATACTGTAATAATGATAATGATAATAACAAGAAGAAGAAGAAGAAGAAGAGAGAGAGGAATAAAACCAAAAAAAGTAGTCCCAAGTGATGTACATTACAATTGCTCACGACCTACTGACCAGAGTCCAGCCTTTCCCCAAGCAGTGATTTTCTGCTCCCAGCCAGCTCTGCCCAGGCATGACATGCTGTGGTGTAGAATACCCCTTTGGCTAGTTTGGGCCAGGTGTCCTGTCTCTCTGCTTCCTTGCAGCTGTTTGTGCTCCTCCTCATTTGCAGAGCATGAGACTGAAAAGTCTTTGGTCTGGGCAAGCGCTGCTGAGCAACAACTAAAACATTGGTGTGCACTGTTTCTCAGACTAAAGCCGAAGCACAGCACTGCACCAGCTAATAGGAAGAAAATTATTTCAATATATTTCAGCTAAAACCAAGACAATAGCCTTTTTAACAAACAAAAATGGAGAAATTATTTCCTTGCTAATCTCTAAAGACTATAACATTTTTAAATATCTAATAACATAGAGAAAATTATAGGTTAGGTGTATCTCTTTAAATTTTTCTAGAATAATCTACTGGGAAAAAAAAAATCTGTTTTGAAAAGAACCCAGAAAAACCTAAACCCTAGGTAGATGATAACATGTAGGTTATACTAGGTTTTGAAAATATATACTTAAATACAAAATTGTCAATGGCCATAGAATTGAATGTATTACCAGACCCTGCTTCTGTGATGTCTAATGTTTAAACTTTGGGGAATAACTGATTTAATACTAAACTGCATCACCTTGTATGGACACTTTAATAAATCTGTTTATTTTCCAAGGGTGTTAATGTGTATTATGCAAGGAAAGAATTACTAATCTGACCTGTGGAAAGTGCAGGTAGGCAGACATACATGTCTTGACTCTTTCCTTGAAAATTATAACTGGAGAGATTATTGGAAAGAAAAATTTTCAATTAAATTGTTCTGGGGGCTGAATGGTAGATGCAGTCTTTTGTGGAGAAAATGATAGACACCTTGAACAGTTCAAATAACAATACACCCTTTACCAATAAAATGTCCTTTGCCTTTTCTTTAAATTCTTTTGGGTTTGAATCCTGAATGCCTCGATTGCCATTTTTAAACTTAGTCACTTTGACCATGCCAACTGTTTCAACTTAATATTTTTTGTGATCAACATAGTTTATCTTGAGTACTTCTCCTTTATTTGAATGAATTATTACCATTTGATGTTTGATCAGGTAACATTTAACATCATTGAATTCCAAATCTGTCATTGTGTCTCTTTCAGGGATGATTCTGCAAATACTTTCAACCAGACATCACTTATTCTGTATAGCCCAATTAACTGTTCTGGGAAAATACCTAGTAACAAGCACTGTGAAATGTTTGTCACACTAACACTTTACATTTTAAGCATTTCATACCAAAAAAAGAAGTTGTATAGTGCCATGTAAATGCAGAATTGTACTATTTGTATATTATTTAACATTGCATAAGTATTTTTTCTGCTAGATCATACATTATAGATTTCTGAGGAAGAATACACAGTTTAAGAGTGATATTTCTAGAATCTCAGAAGAGGCTTCATTATTTATCTTCATAGTTTTTGCACAGCTTGTATTTTCATAATCTCTGTAGTCTTTAGAGATTAACGTTTTCCAATATTTTAACTGTTCCTTCTATGCTTGTTGATTTTATTGAGTCACTTTTCTATTAATAAATAATTTCATTTGTGTGATTTATTTGCATATTCATGTGCCCTGAACTCTGATCCAGTCATCCACTTATCCCAGTCATCAATTAATCTAGTGTATTAACTCCTTCTGTGTCTAATTACAGGTATCATTCTGCCCTTTTTCTGTTTAGTGGTAATTTGAAAAAGTTGAAACATTGCTTTTGTATGCCTTTATGTCATTAATATAAAAAATAAAGGAGTGGAGATCCTGCCTAATTTTTAATAGCTTCATAAAGATATATTAACCATCCGATATCTTTGGCCAAATCCTTGCAGTTGTCACAAGGAGTACAGCTTTGTATAAAATCTGTTGATTTACCCTATCTAAACGTCATGCCCATAGCACCTACACTGTCTATTTTTCCTACTTCGATGTAGTAGTAAAAATAATTTCCAAGGTCCTACCCACAGCTGGTTCAAAAATAAAGATTTAAAAACAGATTCTGAGGACAGGTGTCAAATTTTGAATAGTTATGGTCCATAGTGGGCTACTAATCATCAGTCATAAGCCTACCAGCATCTTCTGGTTAATTGTACAAGTGTTCACAAGTGTCAGATGCTTTATTTATTTGAGCTGGATCAATTATGCAGCTAAGAATTCTTCCTGGGTACTGGGGGGGGGAAGGAGTAGGGAGGAGGATTTGTTATTATCTGCAAGAAGATTGTCAGCCAATATGAAAATTGAAACAGTGCAGTAGCCACCCATTATCCAAATCTGAGAACACATAAACCAAACATTTCTCACAGCATAGCCTAAAAATAGTTTCCTAAACTGTTCCAGGAGACTACATGGAGCAGATGTATTAAAGACTATGAGAATTTGCTTATGAACAATATATAAATCTAATAGAACTAAATAACAAATACTATTCATGCATAACAGATCAATAGCTCTATTAGCTTCCAGTCATTAAAGTACATGGAAAGTTCTGCATACAGCCTTGCTCTTCAAGTCTGTCCTTAATTGGCTTCTGCATAGATAAATTACAACTGAAATTAAATAACCTGGTATAAGTTTTTCTAGTATCCCTAGGCTTTTCTGCATGTAACAAGTATTTGTTTTCCCCATGAAATATAGGACTACATATAGAATCATAGAACAGTCTGGGTTGGAAGGGATCTTTAAAGACCATCTACTCCAACCCCCTTGCTATGAGAAGGAACACCTTCAACTAGATCAGGTTGCTCAGAACCCTATCCAGCCTGACCTTGAATTTTTCCAGGCATCCACCACCTCTCTGGGCAACCTGTTTCAGTTTTCCTTCTTCCTCATCTTACTAAATTTCTTTCCTGTATCTAGCCTGAATATACCTTCTATTAGTTTAAAACTATTACCACTTGTCCTATTGCTACTTTTCCCATCTTTCTTCTAATCCCCCTCTAGGTACTGAAAGGATGCTCTAAGGTCTCCCTGGTACCTTCTTTTCTCCAGGCTGAACAATCCCAGCTCTCTCAGCACACAGACTAGTTTCACAGACCTCCACCATGTAACACACAGGAGGTCTGTGCTTATGTCATGTATTTTTATAGACAGCTTCTCTGGTTTTGCATGTGAGATTATAAAACCACACTGAAGATGGCTCTGTCAGCATACAGAAAAATTTTAACATTGAGAATCATTTGTGTATTATCTGCCTTGTCAGTTAAGCAATCCTGATCTTTTGAAGTAGATCAGAACATTTCCTTTTTCCTATATTTCTGATACTGCCAACTCCGATTCTTTTCTTCCACTATGATTTTGATTGCATATTTGCTTACCAGTTTTTCTCCATGCAATCATTTCCATACAGGTTTTTTTTTCAGCAAAGGAAAAATCATCCTCAGCTATTCAAACATTGTGAGCATTTCCTGAGCACCATTTTACTCTGTTGAAATAATCTGTGCTATTTGATGCTCATTTTTAATTTCATCCATTGTTTTTCACTTTTTTTAGCAATCACAGTGATTTATATTTTCCTTCTGCTTTCCAAATGCTTAATTTAGAGACAGATTGTATTTTGAATATAGTTAAATATTTAAACTCATGGGAACATATAATATCAGGGCTATTTTGTATACTCCAATTTTTTGGGGAATTGCAAAATACAACTTCTCACTACTCTTCAGTTACTACAGAGTTAATACAGTTCCTGCATTTTGGTGGTATCTAGAGACCCTACCATGGGTCAGAGCCCAAGCTGGTTTAACTTTCAGTTTTATGAAGCAAGGTTTCTGGGCATCCAATCTTGTAAGTCAATTCTTTCACCTTTTGTGGGCTACCTTGGAAATTGCGTAGCTTCTAAAATACGGTCTAGTGCAGAGCTGAGCAGCTCCAGAGGGAATACAGGGAGGGGTTATTCTGCAAGACAGGACTGCGGGAATGCTCAGAGGGCTTGAAAGCACCATCTAGGAGAAAAGGTTTTTCTAAAGGAGTATAAAAGAGAGACACAGCGATAGTTTTCAAATATGTAGAAGATTATTTCAAGATCCAAAGAGATGAGTGATTTTTCACATTCCCTGGCATATGGAGAAATTGCCTGAAATTGCACCAAGGGAGATCAGTTTAGACAGTCAGAAAACCTTTCTAGTGCAAGAAGAGTTGATCACTGGCATGGGTTATTTGTGGAGGTTGTAGGACTTCACTCACTGGAGGCTTTTTAGTACAGGTTGTGTTAAACATTGTCAGATGTGGTGCTCATATATTTGTTAATGTCATAGGGTTGTGAGGTAAACCTATACAAGCAAGAGGCTGAAGTAGATCAATTGATACTGCTTAGATACGGAAGCTGACAGCACATATGCCAGTGTGAGCACATGGAGTAAGTGAGCATATGGTCTTTGTACTGGCCTTTTACAAGTCCTTGCTGCAGATTTCAATTTGAGTTCCATTTGACTGATAAAGACAGTCAAACACAGACATAAATACAAAGCCAGGAGAAGCAAAATATTTTTAATACCTTATTTTTCCCACAATTCCTTTAATTACAATTTGATAAGTACATAAATGTGTGTGCAAAGAATTCATTTAGCTGTAGCCTCAGTTTGTATAACCTGGATATAGATGGCAGGTCACACAGTAATGTTCAGCCATGATCAGAGTAGACGAAAGAAAAGCTAATAAAGCAAAGAGGATAGGTGAGATAGCTATATATATTAACCAATACAATACTTGCTTGTAGCAGCCAAAAAATGCCTTCTTTGGAGTTTTCACATTTTAAGAGACTTGTTGAAATGCATAGCTTAATGGGCCTCTCTTCTTCTCAAATTAATTGTTACACAGTACAAATAAAATTTCAAATTCACAAAATTACTAATGTCTAATTGAGGGCTACTGAGAGATGAAAAAGTCCTAGATGGTTGCAAATTGTTCCAATGTCACTGTCTACTTCTCTGCTCCAATCCTTTGAAATGAGTCAGTAGTCTGATTTAATTTGTTCAGTTCAATTAAATTTCACCTAAGAGTGCTGCACAAATTGAGGAGATGTATGTTGAAATTTCCTGGATGATGTATGTAGTTGAGACCTAATTTGATAGTATGCAGCCTTTGATTGTAAGCTACTCTCTTCCACAAAGGTGAGCACTGTATAAATAAATATTTTATACGAACTTGTAGGGAAAACTATGCAAGGCAAGATTGCATGCTTATATTTTTGAATATGCCTCTTAAAATAATGAAAGTCATCAGCAGATCAGAAATATGTTTCACTTTCAAAACACAGTCCCATTAAGATTAGCAGCTTGTTTAGTTAGGCTGATACTGTCCTGTCCACCCATTTCATTAATTAAACAACTAATACCATAATCAGATAGCACAGTATTTTCTTTGAAGATGTCTTGCCTTTGCTATAATGACATTTATGAATTACATTTATATATATGAGCTGTGATGTGTATATATGATCTGTGATGTAAGGAATTCAAATAAATTCCAGGTCATTGTCCTTCTCTTTCTCAGAGAAAAACAACAAACAAAATCCAACCACAAACCACAAGCAAATTTAGAGATTTGTTTAATTTGGCCAAGTATTGGATCAATACATCCTCAAATCATATATTAGGCCAGTGGTCTAAAACTCTTACTCTGTTCACTCTCTTAACTGTTTTCTGGCCAGTAACACAACCCTCATCAGGTGTCATCCAAAATGGGAATAAATTCTCATTTTTTGACAGCATTTGATCTACTTGAAATCATGCTTACTGACTACAGTATAAGAATGACATGCTTGTGTTTTGAATTACAAACAGTGCAGTTATGGTATACAGTTCATAAGGAATACTCAGATTACTATTAACCCAACAGGTCATCCAACATCGGGGTGCACATAAAAGATTCTGCAAAACTGAGCCTACTGACTGCTGGAGCATGCTGCCCAGTATATCATGTTTACACAATGAAGAAGCATGGATCCAGATCATTCAGGTAACCAGTGCTCACAGAGGCCAAGAGCAAAACTTGTCCTTTCACAAAATGAAATAGACTGTTCAGAAATTCCTCTTCTCTTGTACTTTATTTAACAATAGCAACTCTCCTTCAGGAGCTGCATAATGTGCATTCTCTTGCATGATTTTACAGCACATTACTGTAACTTCTAAATCAGTGTAATTATCTGAGCCCTTCCCTGCAGGGTAATTCACATGGATTCCATTTCTTTCTACATGCTCCAAAGGTAATATTCCTAGTTACTTTATTCAATTTCAATGATTAGTATATTCAGATCTATGCCTTTCTGTTTTCTGAATCCTTGCTTTGCAAAGTCTGTTTAGTCTAGGTCAGTCTTCCAAAGGATAAAGATTATTGCCTGAAGGGTTCAAAGCATAGTTGGCCAAAATTAGTGGCAGATAACTGACACTACTGATTTAAGGGATTACTTTTACTGTAAGCTTTCCTCTATATATGTATACGCTTTTCTAATTTTCTGTAGATAAGAAATTTCTGAACAGACGTAGACATAAGTAATTGTTTATTATATTTTATCATTAGGGAGATGTGTTCATTATAATGCTAAGTTAAACTTGCCTATACTTTTACTGAAATTTAGAGGCTGCCACAACTGTTTTCAGATTCATAGAATTTAGAAAATTGAACATCTGTTGCTTTTGTTACTAAAAGAGATATTCTACTTTTTTTTTTTTTTTTTTATTTTCTGACACAGAATAAGGATCCTAAGATATGAAAAATGATTTTGTTGCTCTAAAATCTCATATGTATTTACATAAAGCAGTTGTGAATTTAATTTTCCTTTCATTTTCCAGATTATTTTTGTATGTGAGTGGCTTTGGAAATCATGATTGGTATAATCACATAAAATTTCATAGAAGTCTTCGGATGTTGAAAATAAAGTCCAAATTACTGAGTCTAAAATTTAAAAGAATTTGGTTTAAAGGCAAAAAACAAACAAGTGTCTCAAAATGGAGAAAACTTGCCTGTAATAAGCAAAATCCAGGCTTCAGAAGGGTCTAAGTTACTCACAGATAAGCACTGCAATACCTTATAGATCCTGTTCTGGGAACCAGCGCCTTTAATGTGGCATTGAGACATGTGAGAAAGAGAGAGTACAGAATATCAACTCAGAATAAGCTGAGCAGAGACACACGTACAGCCAACCAAAAGAAGTAGTAATTGCTCTGATGCAGCTCAAAACCTACCCTTCTTCAGTCTATCTTCAGGACTGCTGGAAGGTGACTCCATCCAACTGAAATCCAAAGCCTGGCTCTCATAGAGACAGAAACTCTCATCCATTTTTTGAAAGAATTTAACGTGCATTTACTTTTCATTTCGGCAGAGACCAAAAGAAGGATTACTTTTGATAATGTGCCCAGAGATTTGCAAATACTCTTGGGACTCCACAGTTTTATTTTTGAAGGCTCCAATCCACAGATTATGTCTCCCAGGAAATTTTTCAAACTACAGGTTTACACAGTGAGTTCCCCCTCAAGGTCTCTTTAGCTTTCTGAACCTTGCATTCCATTCCGTGTAAATGCCATTCTGCATACAGTGGCATTATTAGGTGCAGTAGGAAGCTTAGAAGAGTGACTCATCCCAGAGTGCTCCAGACTGACAGCAGCTCAGGAATATAGCGTCGGTGTGCATGCAGGGAATGAGAAATAAACAAAGGCCAGTGGGCAAGGCCCAAAATATGTTCAGTTTTGATTTTAAGTCTGAACATAATTGGGGAATTTCTGTAACAAACACAATGCCCTTATTACAAAACAGAGGATGTCATTAATAAGGTATGAAGATTAGGAAAAACAAGTATGCCTGGGTCTAAGCAATAACCCACTGCCTCTCCTCCAGTGAAAGATTTTGGGTGTCAAAATTCTAAATTTGAGAAGTAAAGGAAAATTTAAGACATTTCTTCAGGTATTATGGACTCTGTTAGAAGGACTCTTAGCCCTGCTATAGATTGGAAAGGCTGGAATATCTAATAGAGTAGCTATTGAGGCAAAAAGCTGCTCACTGAAGCAGATGATGGCATAATACTGGATAGCCTTGACATCTAGGTAGATAGGTAATAGAGGCCGATGATTTGATACACCACAATTTCCAGGTTGATATTACAAAAGGATGATGGAAGGCAGCTAGTGCCATTAACAGTTGCTTCACCAAGAAAACAGCAAATTTAAAAATATTATTATCCTTTGTGTAGAGAATAATGGATTGATTTGATTGCTAGGAACAGAGAACATATTCAATCCAGGAGGATAGTAATAAGTATAAGGCTTAGACACCATACAGATATCAGTCAAAATTATATTGTATGGGTGCTCAGAAAGCTCCATATTTCTATATTTCTTTCCCAAAAGGCTGCAAGCATTAGCATTGGATTAGAGTGGCCATTCAATCTGAGACGCTTTGGTTGGTTTGCTCGGGTGACTCTATTTCTTCTCACTAACCTATATACTGTTCCCCATTTTGTGACATAACTGTTAGTTTTGTTTATTTGTTTGAAAGTATATATTACTTTGATTTAAATCAGATTTCTACTTTGTTCTCCGCCTTCAGTACAGTGTTGTCAAGTCATTTCATTCATTCTTTGAGGAGCAGGGAGAAGTAGAGTTCACTTGGTCCATCTGCTTTACTAACTGCTGTGGGGTTAGGTTTGATTTCATCTGTCATGTCCCTAAACCTCTGTCCACACTGTGTTTCATCAGCATGAAATTCACACTCATTTCTTTTCTGAGATTCATCTGGCATGCTTAGAGACCTGGTTGCTCTGTGTTTCTTTTTTCACCAGGAGGGAAAGGGCTTGGAGAGAGCAGTGCTGTGCTTGAGAGAGTAACATGGAACACTAAGTGCGACCACAAGACAACCTTTATCTTCAAAGAACTCCTTCATCAAACTAAATTAGTGATGTAGCTGCACCCACTGAGCTTACAAGAAGTGTAGTTTCATTTTCTTGGGTTTTAGGCTGGTGGCTTGTTACAGTGTAAGGGCTTCTGGAAACTCAAGATTACCCTTGTTACTGCCAGTCAAAGCCTGACAAAATTACACATTTGTAATTAGATGGTCAGTCTCAGCTGGATATATCTGGCACAAATTAAGCCAAAGATGGTAACCAGCTCAGGACAAAGTATGTGTAAAGGATAAGGGAAAGCACTGAGGTACCTCTAGAAATCTTATGGGTGTCAAAACAGAAGACGGAAGCTTCATTAAAGGCCAGAAGGACGTCTTGAAGTTAGAAGTTAAGGTCTGGCACAAGGATTAGATAAGGATGGAGCATGGAAGTGGTTATTGCTGACCAATCTGTATTTTCTTTCAGCTGTGCACACTTTTTTGTTCTCTAATACTTGACATACCAGGCTTCATTTGCAGCCTTGCAATAGCTATATAATACCATACACCTTCACCGTGCCAATGTTCTGACACTTGATATATTTTGAAAGCATTTAAGAGGCATTTTATCAGCATAGTACTGTTGAGACTTTCTCACTCCTCACAGACTGTTGAAATAAATGTAGGATCTAGTGGTGGTGTCTAGGAATGTGTAGTTCTCTGCAGTTTGTGCCCTTACTGCAGCTATGCACTGTCCCAGCAGGTGAAAGGCAAAAGAGCCATTATAACAGTAAAAGAAATTGAGGGTGGCACAAGTGGGCATCCTGGGTGTTGAAACAGGAAAGATTTAACACTTGAGTTTCCTTTTCCTAATATTTTTTTCTCAGTCATTACACAAGGCCCTGATGGAGCTGGAAACATGCAGAAGAGTTTGGGGTTTGTGGCGCATACCATTTTATTCCCCCCATTGGACCTACCTGGAGACCTCCCATTGTGCTGCCTGCATCCACCCAACATGCATGCAAGGGCACAGAAGCTCAGCCCTCTGCCACTGCTTTGCTGGATGTCATTGGATAGTAGTGCCCATAGGATAAGGTCTGCCATGTGCCCCCCACATGTCACAGGTGTGATGTGGGACAGGGCAGTGGAAGTAGACAGAGGGGTCGTTTCTTGAGGCCAGCCTCACAGGACAGCACAGACAAGTTTCAGGAGTTCAGGGATGATGCAAGAGAATCATTACCACTTAATTTTAGCAAAGGTCAGTATCTTGTATGTTTACCCGCTATAAATATATACATCATTGCAACTTGCTACTGAAGAGAGAACTATAACAATGTTCTAATGCTCTAATTAAGAGGGTAATTTTCCAGTAATGCTTAAACAACTTCCTTACTTTTGTTTCTTTGTACTCAGTTAATAATTGTGACATTTTTCTTGGCTTTAACTGTGTGTCCCTGAAGGCATGTTAAAGACCCCCTGTGATTAAAACAGTGGGAATAGTGTTGCTGAAGTGACGTTAACTGAGATACTAATTAAAATTTGGCCCCTGCTGTTTGTGGTTTCTTAAGACTACACTTCTTTAGCAAATTTTAAAATAGAATTTCATGATGTCTGACAGCTAGAAACTATGCTATAGCCCAAACGTTAAGTGAGAATCAGAGTAGTAATTATGGACTGTCATAACACCTGGAAAGAGAAGTGACAGTAGATGGTTTAATGTTGCTTTTAGCAGATCACCGTTGCTGATGTAAAACAGATCTCTTGGCATACTGTGATTGTACACAAGATGATCACAGGGCCTACTATGCTATTTTAGCGTTTGTAAGGCATTCACAGTGTTTATCTGCTGTTCCTAAGACCCTGGTGGAAACATGCAACTTCTTTTGAGCCTGTCCAGCTGAAGGGCATTTTAAATAAATACACAATGTGACAAGTATCAGAAGAAAACAAAGCTGCTAATTGACTGCAACCAGTTTATGTTTTCTCCTGAATCAGCAGCTCATGTTTGTCTTAAGTTATACCACAGTTCTGTTTTCACCTCTACTGTTTATTTCCCTTTCCCTTTCAGGCAACAGCAAAAGCCAGAAAATGGCCTTTGTGATAATGCCACTGAGATTTAGAGCATTAAGGCAATCTCATTATCAGTTTACATCCCCAGTTGGAAATCGGAGATTGTTCAGCACATCAAACAGCAGAGCGTGGGCATGTAATGTGCAGCCCAAGGGCCAGATGAGACCTGCTGAGTCATATAATGTGGGCTCCAGCTGCCCTCTTCCTGCAGCTGAATGGGGATGGGGACAAAGCAGCAGAACTGCTGGCTGGTGTTGCTAATGAACTTGAACTACTATACATTATTTTCCATCTGCATGCCAAATATGGTTATATGCACATATAATAAATATCTGTCATTTATATGCAAGCTGGATGTAGCTGTTTGTAAGTAACCTGTATAACCTTCAGGTCTGTAGAACGTAAACCTCTTGCTAATGCTGAAATTAGTGCATGGGGCTAGGGGCTGCCTTGCAGTGTGAGCCTGGGTTGCTCTTTCCTTAACAGCAATGGAGGAGGACTAATGGAAACCGCTTTAGTTTGTCTTCCATGCTAAACTCTTGGGTATGTGAGCAAGAAGAGAAGGAAAGAATGTTTTGTGGTTCAGAGACTCACTGTACAAATTCTCACTCCCTCAAACCTGGGATCTTAGAAGGCATGTACTGGTAAAACCCCCATCACATTAGTGAGGTCCTCCTGATAGATCTGCAAATGACACTGCATTGTCAGATTTTATGCTGTAGAAAGAATTTTAATTATTTTAATTGCTCTTTCTGAGTTACTGGGAAATAAACTCAGAATCTATCATTAGTTTATCCAACTGTGCAAATGAAATATATAATCAATATAAAATGGTTTTGTCATACACAGTTTGAACAAAGATCCATGATGGTTTAAAATTCAGACAGTTCTTCTGTGATAAAGTTCTATTAATGCATTCATTAACAAGAAATTACATTACAATGTCTGTGGGGCTTACTTTAGTGAAAGAGCAATTTCTTTGTCAGTAATTTCATTTTGATGTTACTCCCCTCTATTCAGCTTCCCCCAAACGACGTTTTGCTAAAAATCAGCACTAATACAGTAATTAACCTTTCTCAATATTACTTAAGAAGATAATACTGAGATGCAGTCATACAAAAAATTAAACATTGAAAACATCTGTTTTACTCACTGTTGCAAAAGTTCAGTGTATCTTCAACCATACTCTTTATTTCACAGATCTTACCTGCAAAATGGCAGTGAAGACCTTGAAATTTTAAATGAGGGTTGGCTGGCTGACATACAGAATGTGAAGATTCTTTTTATATGGAAAAAAGGCATGTACAAGTATTGTTGAAGCTTTTGTACCAACTCCACCTATGCTTCATGAGGTAGAGTTCTAATGTCATTTTTATTATTTCTTCTGTGATAAAACTAATATTCAACAAGATATGGCAGGAAGCTTTATATGAATCTGCCATCCTGAAAGACGCAAAATAGTTTACTCAAAGTAACACTCAATATTTATTAATTCATTTTTAATTTATTTATTCTCTAAAAAATATCACAAAAGAAATGTCTTTTTCTTGGGAATAAAATCTGAGTGCTATCACCCTTCTGCAAATTCTTTTACAGTGTAAAACACAAGGAATATACATCAACCTTGACTTGCAGCACCATTTCAAAAGGTGAGGAAAAAGTGTGGTTTTTGATGCCCTGGCAGATTTTATTGCCATAAATAATTTCTTCCGTGTCTCCCAAAAGTACAATTGCCTTGAAAATGTACATTCAAAATTATTAATTCATATTAGGTCTTCTATTAATTTTCACTTACATGGTTAGGTTGTTAAGAGTTTTCTCACTGTTAACAATATTGAGGAATAAAACCCTACAATTTCCTTAACATGAAAATTGGAATTCTCACCCAGTCACTTGATTCAAGGGGCTCAGATCAACTATAAGGAGACAATAATAAAGTCCCAAGAACTGATGTGCTTGCTTGTGTTACAGGACTTCCACTGAGAATGAAAATAGTTCTGGTTTATTATGAACTGTGAATATGTATACATCTTCTGTTGCCCTAAATCCCTTTTGAGCTGCTCATAAGAATAGATGTTGATATTATATACATAAATCAGCTGGGATTTCTTTCCTCTGGATAAAACCTAGTGTTATAAATCTGCATATCTAATGAGTAATGATGCTACATACCACTACATTAGAGTGGTATGACCATAGTCTTCTCTGCAGTGAACTTTAAAGCATAGATAACTTCTGGGCTTTCTGTTGAATTATCCATGTCATCTGGCTTTAGACTGGATGATGCTTTTGACATACTATGAAAATAGAAAAAAAAAATCCAAACCAAAAATCCCATTACCAACAGAAAAAAAAAAAAAAAAAAAACAAAAAAACAAAAAAACACCAAAAAACCCAAAAAAACCCCACAACAATTAAAACCCCAGCGTTTACTTCAGTTACTAGATACAATTCTCTCAGAGAAGACCAGGTGAATCACAGAACCATAGAATAGTTATGGTTGGAAAGGATCTTAAGAGCATCTAGTTCCAGTTCTCCTGCCATGAATCAGGGAAATATACTGTTCCTGAAAAGTTATGTACCACCATCTATAATTAAAATTCTGATAGAAACATTCCATGCCACAGAATTTTGATCTGAGTATGCAGTTTGCAGTACAGAGACAAGTTGAATGGCCACCTTGTTGCCACCAGTACTCTGCACTGTATTTTTGACCAGATTTGTAAAACTGAAGTACACACTGCATAGAGGCTGAAAAATTTGGCAAAGCATAAAAATTTCAAGTAGCTATATATCAACCAGTCAATAGCACAGTATAAAAAACCAGAGACACATTTTATTAACATTTCAAGTGGTTCTTGTTCTACTAGTCCAAGAAAAGGATATTCTTTATTTAGCCTTTATTAACTTAAAAGTGATCTTGAGAAGCAGCAGTAGTACAGACACCAAACACAAGAGAACATATTTTCATCATGTTTAGAAGTCATGGGTGTCATAGAAAGAAGGTAGGTATTAAGAACTGGCTTAGTCTAAAAGTCTCACAAATTAAAAAAAGAAAACCAAAAAACCAAAAAGATGCAAATTTCTTATAGATGAACGTACCTGGAAAATAACGTGGAAATAAACTGGGAAAGTACTGTCTGTCTCTGAACAAAGAGGACTCTTTGAAAGTAATAATAAAGAGATATAGCAAAGCAATAAATACAATGGAGGCATCAAAAGAACCCACCATAAGTGATTACACCAAATAAAAAAATATTAAATATTTTAAGGTGCAAGACAGATCAAAGACTTCTTAAAGATATCAAACACATGAAGTCTATGAGGAAACTAAGATGCTAAGAAGCAAAGACAGAAATTAATGAAAATGTACCATGACTTACAGGGGAAAATTGAATATAGTATTCTAAGATCAGCCAAAATATTTGGTACTAATAATCCTTTCACCTTTTATTAGCTGAAACTAAACTATAGAATACGTAACACCTGAAAATCATTATATACTTGAATTTGCCGTTACAGTTATGCAGAAGAAAAAGCTTCGTCTACTAATTACTTAAATTTATTTAATTGTGAAAATAAAAGTAATGGATAAAAATAAATTGATGACAGGATATTTAAACTTCAAGCAAGTCTCTGACTTGGAATCAACAGAGCTGAACAAAGTATTCTACTGAACTAGTTATATTAATGCCACTGCTGGAGCTAACTCAAACAGAACTAGCTCAAATATCTATGCTAGAGGAATATTTTATGATGTAATCATATTGGTGAAAAACTACATTATGAACCATCAGTCCTGTGAAAATGTTTGCTCACTGAGGTGACTTTATAAAGTTTTATTTTGTAAAATTCCCATTTTCTCTTGCTGCTTCTTACCTCAGGATAGGCCTAAGTACAGTTCATCCAGGAAAAAAGAATGATATACAGATACTCACCTGAGAATGTGTTTTTAAACACAATTTGTCCTTTTAATTTCTGTGTCCACAGCTCCAAAGCAAGGAATTAAAAAGCAAAAGGATACTTTCAAGCTTATAAATTAAGGTTGATGGAACCTTTTTCCATTAGGTTATTTAACTAGGCTTCCAAATCTTTCTTTTTTCAAAACCTCCAGATTGCATCATTTGAGGGTCTCAAAGACACCAGCTAGCTACTTTGAACTTGGATCATGACAGGATCCTACTTCATGTTTCTCACTGGGACAATATCTGTGGATTCCATATCTCTCATTTCTTTGTTGCATTCTGTCTCTTTTGCTTCACTGGGTGTGTGGATACTCAGCATGTGGTTAAACTGAGCCTTCTGCAAGAATAACTAAGCAATCAGTATTATTCACCAAACCATTGGCTTTGGTGGGGCAGGGAGGAGGGTGTTGAGGCCAATGCAGTGTATAAATGCTCTGTCTGATAACAACCAGATTATAGCTCCACAATTCCAACAAAGAAACACAAGAGGTGTGAAAGTATGGTATAAATTTGCCCATTTATCTCTAATGAAATTAAATAATGCATATGGGACCATATGTTTGAAGAATAAATACACATTAAAATTCTTCACAGTGTGAAGATTAGGGCAATATGATTTTTTTAAAGCTTTCATCCAGGGAAAAATAGCTTACTGCTTGCTTTAAGTAAGATTAGCTATATAAATGCTATGGCATACCTAGAATGAAATCTGAGTGGCAACAGGCAAGTATTTTAATGTGGAAAGATTTTTCCTGATTTTAATTAAGCAATGACATTTTTGTTGAATGCCTTAAATCTTTAATTACTGCCCAAAAGCACTGAGCATGACATGAGTTATTTACTGAGTCACTGTGAAATACAGTTCAATATTTTCTTATAAATACTTCATATGGAAACAACAGAAGGTTCTGACTGGAAGCAGCAGTGATTTTTAGTAGTACAGGTGTTTCAGGGCCTGATTTCCACCACAAGGAAGTCATTTCAAGGAATTCTAATCCCTTGTGTGGGAGTTCGCTCACGTCTTTAATGGGCATTAGTTCTTGTAGGAGCTAGAGAAATGGTTTCTCAGGACTGATGGTGGCCCAAAATCCATAATCTGTCACCAAAGCGAAGCCCTGAATATGTGTTGTGGCTTTGGGGTGGGGGGTTGTGTTTGGTTTTTTTTCTAAGAGATATGTGGAATGTAACACTTAAAGAAAAGCTTCTGAAAATTTTCAGAAGACAGCCACAGAAGCTACATGCATGGATGTAATGCAGAACATAATATGGATGATATTTTAATAGGAGTTCAGAACTCATATTTCACAGCACTGTTAATTTACAGTACAGAGCAGTTTTGTTATGTGTATGAAGGAGACAGTACTGTACTGCTACTAACAATTATATATTTATGAATAGCTACAGCTAAGACAAAGCAGGCAAGAAAACAGACATTTATGCTATAGGTTTGCCCTTAATCTTTCATAAGAAAGAGGGCCTACAACTGGAACATATTAATCAACTCTCCCTGAATTTTAAAGTCTACGGCCTATGCAGTGAGGCATTCAGAAGATGGAAGGAAGCAGCAGTAATCTCATTGCTTGCATACAGGTACATGATCTCTGATGCATGTTTCCAAGCATCCCATGTGTTTGGAGTAAAGAAATCATTGTTTTCTAGGCTCTCTAACAGCCTGCACTTGGTTCCCAATCTAGACCATACTCTGGAGAAGTAGATTTCTCTCCTCTGACTGTATCTGTTTTGCCTTCCTGAAACAAGGTAATCTGTGATTACAGTAGCCAAAGGAAACAAATGAGATCAGCACAAACCTACAGACAATACAGATCCTAACCAGATATGTGCAGTGAACATGAGGAATAGCTAGGTTATCAGAATGACATGTGGCCATTTCCTCCCCTCCTTTTAAAGGGAAATGAGATACTGCCTTCAGAGAATGAACTCTGTACAGGAACCATCATGACACTTGCTCTCATCCTTCAGATAAATGAAAGCAGCCAGGCAATCTTCATCATGAATTAAACTAGTGAAAACTACCTAAGCATATCCATTCACATTTTCTGATTTTTGCAACTATGGTTTTACTTTGTGCAGGAAAGAAACGGCTTCTGAAAATGAGATCATCAGAATAGCAAAGTTTGCGACGGCAAAATGTAAGACTAATTGTGGTTTACTCTAAGATAGTGAAATTGCCAAATGACAAACCATAAACACATCTGAAGTTTCTCTGAGGGATGTACAGCAGATGTGTCTCAACAAAAGTGAAGAAGTCTTGGTCAGTTATGGTTTTAGAAACTAGACTCATGAGGATGGGAGAGAGACCAGAGCAGCAGGAATTGGAGCAGGAGCCCAGAGATGGAGAGTTACTGCTCAGGCAGTTGAAAGCATTCCGGGGTGGGAGATGCTGGTGCTGGGGGTTCTGTGCACTGTCTGGAGTTGGCAGGGTGGACACATCCTCCAAAAGCGTCACCTCACAAGTGTGAGAACCTGGCTTTGTCCTCACTTTTCTGTGACTTCTTATAAAATCTAGTCTTTTTATCTGCAGGAAGGGGAATTTATTCTGTTAATCACAGACTAAATCCAACTGTTCCCACTTCTGCTGGCATAAACCCAGGTGGTAGGCCCTCTAAGCAGAAAATCTGCCAACTGGGAAGTCATAATAGGAAAAAACAGCTGCTGTTTTTCATGTTAAAATCCTGGGCATACTGTGGAGCCCAAAGCATAGTCTTAAGTTTTCCTTTCCCAATAGAAAGCTTAAGAGTGTGTGGAAGTATCAATAGTACCTGATTACCACATAAAACATACTTCCAAAACCAGCCAGGGCTTATTTAGGACTCAAAGACGCATCACATAGATGGTCCAGGAATACGATTTTAGCCTCTAGATAGTATTTACCAACTCTGGCACAACAGCAGTCAGCAGGACCGGAGGAACTTTATCCTATGTTTCAATTAAGTGTAATTTTCTTATTTAGATGTTACTCATTGAATTTTCATGAAAGAATGAAAAAACACCTAAGACTTAATGAGCACAGGATATGCAACATTACAAAGATAAGAAACCTGCCCCTGCATCTGTAAGGCTTTTTCATAAGGGTTGCCATCCACTTTTCCTCACTGGAGGAAAGTCTCATTAATGTAACATATTTGGCCAAATTCTAGCCAATGCATAATTCTATTTAATACCCTTCATAATATTCATACTCCTGAAGAACAGTGACATGAAAAACAACTATTTGAGACTTTAGAAGTATGCTATGCAAATGTTTTCAACAAGAATGTGTTCTGAACTCTTTGGCTCTTCTTTGGTTCAAGTCTTTCAGTTTCTTACAAGATCAAGTCACAGGTATAAAGCTTAACACTGCATATTGTACCTACTCCATTTAAAGAGAAAAGAACCATCTAGAAATCCTGATAGCATTAGCACAGAGGAGACCAACATGGAAGAGTTACCTTGGCTTGCTTGTGCCTTATGCTGCTGGAGATATCAAGTTTGTAATTTAAGTGATAATAATTTCTTTTTTTTTTTCCATTCCATGGGGAAAATATTACCACATTGCTGTGTGAGTAACTTGTCCCCAACCAATTTCTGGAACAGTATCTAACATCAGCCTGTGAAAGTTTCCTGCATTGAAATTCAGTATGAAGTTCACTATATCTAGGGTCTTATCCCTTGTCCACTGGAATGAAATGATAGCTTTCTATTCATCTCATTATGCATAAAATTAAGATAGAATTCAAGAAAGACATCAGACTTTTAAATGTATTCTTGTACTGGAAAAGTGCTTCTCCCCACTGCTTCCCCCCACAATTTCTTAGTACTTAAAATGGTAGCAGATAACATCCTCCAAGATACAAATTTCCAGTGACAGCAAACAGAAGCTACAGTACTATAACAGTGGACGGTGAAGAAAATCATATTAACATTTTAAGAGTAAAGATTTAATTGTTTTCATTTCTTGAATATGCCCATCAGTCTTAATGGATAATTTTCTACTGACAAATATTATTAATTGTTTTTAATGTGGCACATTATCATAAGCATTTCACTGTAGCTATTTTCTACGTGCTCTATTCAAGTTCTTCATGTCACCACTGCAACATGTGCAGGAATTTTTGATGTAGTTTTATGAGACAAAGAGACAAAACTGCTTAATAAGTAGGATGGGAGGAAGCAATTATGTACTTAGATAGTAGCTAGTGTCTGTAGCAGTTAATTCTACAATGTTATACCAAGGCTAAGTAAACAGTTTTTTCCTGTAAAAGTGAACTTTACTATTAGTACATAAATCCATTGTGCCAGAGTTCAAAAGCTGTTGATTACATTTACCTCTGAACTTTGGTGCATTTTATAAAATTTTCAGGCCACTCAGGTACTGTAGAGATAATGGCCAAGAATTTGAATTGGAGCATTTGGAGTCACACTGATTTTTGCTTACATTACCATTTCATGAAAAAACATTAGAGAATTCTTTTTTTTTTTTTTTTGTTCTTTTACAGAGTATCTTTGAAACGTTTTAGGACATGAAGACAGAAATATTCCCAGGCTTACTCTTAGGCTCCTACATGCTTTTTAACGAGCAAACACACAAACAAGCAATTTTTTTCCCAAATTTTACTGCTTTCAAATCTTTGCTCACTTTTGATTCAATTTCCTAGTAGCAAGTGGCTTTAGTGAATGTTTTTTTTGGTGTCAGGGAGAAGATGTATCAGAACTTTTAGAGTTAGACAATTTTCAGGATGGCATTTTCCTTTTGTACAAACTTTCTCTAATATCTGTAAAAATGACAGAAACCTGCAGAAGATTGTCTGGTTTTGCTCCCTGCATTAACATCTCTGAGCATGTTTGTATGAGTCACAGGTTGATGACCTATGTCTAACTCCTTGTGAAGCAGCTTCCTTATTACCAAATCTATCATCACAACTGGCACTGACACTATTTCTTGAAGCGTTATCTCCGACATGATGTTACCTCTGACATGAAGGAGCAGACAAGGAACTGGTATCCTCTTTTTGTCCCTGTAAAATAATAGATAATGCCTGAAATACAAGCAGAGAGCAGTATTTGAACACTTGCTTTATTGCTCCCCGTGTGACCTTAACTTTGAGACCCCTCTTAAAAAGTCCACCTGCCTGAGTACATGAGGATAAAATCAAGACAAACTGTAGATCACTGAAATTTTCAGTAACATTGCTGTTCTTCCACTAAGAGTTTGTGGCAAATGTTTGATGCCTCTTTTTCTCTTTGGGGCATTTGATGTCTTCATGAAACAGCCCTGTGTTGAAATCTACACAGCATGCCCATCCCCAGCACATCTGCCCTCAGTACTGGATAATGATTGCTCACTTCCCATAAAAATTAAAAGCTACAGAATGTAAGAAGAACATGCTTGATTTACTTTTGTCTGTATAAGAAGGCTTTCAAAGTTAACTTTTTCAAAGATGGGATGGGGCGAATTACCTATTTGTGTTCCTTGACAGTTATTTTCAGATGCTAGTGCAGCTACTTGAGCTGAAAAACTTTGGAAAATTCTTAACATATTCACTTATTAACATAGAAAAATATTTTCTAGCCTAAATTTAAAATATGAACTTTGACTGCCAAATAAACGTCAAATAAGTTTGACAAAGAGAGGTTGCTGTATCTGCTGTCTATTGAAAATTGGTCTCAATTTGCCCAGGTTCATGCAGCTAAATACAAACTTTTTATTTTTCAGCATTGCTGTTCCCTGAAGAGTTCTTCTAGCCTTCTTGTGCTTCAGGTTTTTCAGTGAAGATGTTGGCTCCTCCTGGCTGAAAGCGGAAAGGAGTGGAAAGCTCCCTAATGTAGATGGAAAGAGAAGAAGTAGATCTCCTTACAGAAGAGAAGTGTGGGAGAGCTGAGGAGTGGGAATCCAATGTAGAGGATCTTGTGGCAAGAATTTGAAAATGAAGCTTCTCTCTGTACAAGTGTCTGAAGTGAGACTCAAGTTTTTGCTCCTGATTTCTAAGTTGTCCATGTACTGCATTCATTGTGTCATTATGCTTCAGCTAATAAATATCTCCTGAAAAAAAAATGAGAATTAATTGGATGGGTTATTTTAGATTGGATAAAGCAGGTCTGGGAAGAAGGGACTTAATTTATCAGGACAATGAGTTAAGATAAGAGGGAGTCAGGTTTTACGAGGTTCTAGAAAATAAAGTGTAAATGGAGTCAAACACTGTTATGTAGTCAGAAATTCTAAATAGAAATATTTCTGAAATTAATCAATGTCTTAGTGTTTATAGAATCATAGAATACTTAGGGTTGAAAAGGACCTTAAGATCATCTATTTCCAACACCCCCCTGCCGTGGCCAGGGACACCTCACACTAAACCATGCCGCACAAGGCTATGTCCAACCCAGCCTTGAACACTGCCAGGGATGGAGCATTCACAACTCCCCTGGGCAACCCATTCCAGTGCCTCACCACCCTCACAGT
>JAOEHX010066765.1:3800-28660 GCA_025448015.1 Bolborhynchus lineola | reverse complement strand
TCTTTACTGTGAGGGTGGTGAGGCACTGGAATGGGTTGCCCAGGGAAGTTGTGAATGCTCCATCGCTGGCGGTGTTCGAGGCCAGGCTGGACATAGCCTTGGGTGATATGGTTTAGTGGGAGGTGTCCCTGCCCATGGGCGGGGGGGTTGGAACTGGATGAGCTTAAGGTCCTTTCCAACCCTAACTACTCTATGATTCCATGAATACTGGCTGTGTGGACCCTCAGGAGCGTGCTGCTTATTACACAGGCTAGTAAATATGCATGCACCTCAGACAGCGCAAATCCAAGAGGGAAAGTCAAGTTGATAGTCAGGAAAGGGTATTTTATAAAGGAAAGGTGAGACAATCATTACAATATTTTATATTGATTTTTGCCATCCCAGAGAGCCTCCTGCAGCTCTTGGGACAAGCATGCTAAACAAAGCAAGCACGCTTGGACTTGTTATCTGGGTCTTGTGACTGAAGCTGGCTTTGGGACAGCTTTGGTTTCACCGTTCTGCTTGGTTTTGCTTCTAAAACTGATAAAGCTCTTCCTTATGAAAGGAAATAGCAAAATTAAGAGGACTGAAAGAAACATTGAATCCAATTCCACCAGGAAGAACCACAGAGCACTTCTAAGCTGCTGTAAAGTAGTGAGAACCAGGTGATCTGCCCTGTACAGATCCAGTGCTGGACTGCTTTATAAGAATCCATCACTGCTTTATAAGAACCCATCAAGGGGGATGTTCTGGAAAAGCCACAACTCCTTCTGCCTATTTGTTTTCTGAGTCTCTGGCGTCCATTTCACCATATTTCCAGTTTCCCTTCTTAATCATCAGTTGTAGCTTTTTACTCTTAAAACCCCTACGCTTTGCACTGAAGATAAACCACGTATTTGGTGCCAAAAATACAGACGTGAGTCTATTCCTCTCCTTCTCCTTCAGCGGGCTCTGAACAACTCAGTTGGCATAACAACAGTAGCCATCTCCCAGCACTGAGCCTGCACAATTCCACTTCCTGGGAAAAAAAGGGCTTTTGGAACAGCAGTAATGAAGCTCACCCACCTTTTCTTTTATGTCTGTGTTTATACACATGTACTGTCACCTCCCAGCTGCAGCCACATCTGAAGATCACACGTGTGCCCATTGTTACCATGAAAAAACACACAGATAATTTCCCTGAAAAAGATAAAAATAATAGAATTAACAAATGCTTAACCATTTAATCCCCAGAAAATCATTAGAAGAACACCAAGTTGAAGCCCCCCATTGTAACCTACATGCATGTGGCAAGACAAAATCCAGGGCAAGCTGTATTAGCACCTGATTTTCAGAATCTAGGGAACAGTTGTCCTCGAAATGATGACTTGAGACTGACTGCTAAAGGTCCCTTGGCCAAGATGCTAGAGTTTGTTTGCTAAAGGTCTGTTGAGCAGGAAGCCCAGCTGCAGAGAATCCAGCTCTCCCAGGAGGCAACCCTGGGAAGAGCTCATTTGAAGGTACAACCAAATGCCTACCGTTCCCACTCGTCCTCTAGCACACCTTTGATCCATCGCAGGCCAGCCTGGCAGCTTGGAGAACAGATTTGGGAACATTTCCACCTCTCCTTCTCTGGTCCTTTGCAAGCACTCTTTCTCCAGAGAGCAAGGCAGAACTGAAACCAAATGCCCTTCTGTCAGTCCCTTTCAGTATCTTCTTTTCCAGAGACCACATAAAGTGATAAGGTCGTTTCCTCATGTCCTTGAATGTCTTTAGATATGATAGTTGTAAGTTCTCGGTAGCTAGGATAGGGTGAAAGGAAGACTCACTGGAGGAGTTTTCACTCTCATTCATGTTCTTTCCCACTAGAGGGTACTCTGCTACTATAAAATAGAGTGCTTTGCTGAGGCTGCACAGTGGCAGAAGCCCATGGTCTGGGCGGTAGGCAGCTATGTTCTGGAGCACCCATTTCTTTTCTGCCAGTTGACTTGCAAAGCATTCATTGAGAGTGAGAAGCTGTGATAGAAATTTACCTGCGCACCAAGGCCTGCCACGATAACCTTAAAAAGCCCAAAATCAGAGCATAGGGGAAAGCAATTCACTTGGAGAAGGCTATCGTGACAGTCACAATGTTCTCATCTTGCTGAGCACTGAAGCAAGGAACTCCATCACAAAGCTATGTGGCACACTGGAAGACCATGGACACCTTGCTCTCTTGGCTGGCCATCACGTTATTAGCCTATGCTGTACATTTCCTGTGATGACAAGAAAAGAGGGACAGGACCAGTGGGCAGGCAGGAATCCTCTGTAGTAAGCACAGGAAACTCAAACCCACGACTTGTCAGCCTGCTTCTTCCCAATGCAATCCTCCTAGCTTGCCTTTGTCACCAGGAGCTCAGAGACCAACAACAGCAGTCACACAGCAGCCATCTACTAAAAGAGCTCTTGCTCCTGAAAGCATCCCTGCTTCCCTCTCACTGGCACCTGCAGGGATGCGGGGATGTGGGTAGAGCAGCCCAGGATGCCCCCCAGCTAGAAGGCAGCACAAATGGCTGCAGAGGACATGTCCTCGCACCAGCCTCCCCAATGGAAGTGTGTGCCTCCCAGACACGTGCATTGGAAATGCAAACCTGCTCCATCCCTTTTCCTGAGGAGCTTAACAACATACACAAAGAGAGGGAATATACAGCCTGAGCATACAGCTTGAGAACAAAGACAGACTGCCCTGTGCCCCCTCTGCCCTTCGTTTCCTGATTTTGCTGCTGACCAAGCCCCAGATTTCTAGCTACCATTCCAGTTACCAATGCCTACTTCAAAGCCAGGATGGCATTTCTGTCTTCCTGCTTGCCAAGAGAGGCTGGTGCTGCTCACTGCAGTTAAGCTTGTGTGGGCAAAGGGTGCTCCACTGACTATCGCCAGCTCCTCCAGCTGGCAGCGCTGGCAAAGCAGCAGCAGGCAGATTTCAGCCCAGCAAAGCAGGAAGAAAGGCAATTACCTGGGAAAGCTGGGCCCTTTTCCTCACATCCCTCAGAGGGCAGCTGGCATGCCCAGGAGATGGCTGAGGATTTTGTCCTTGTCTTCAGAGCGCTCCTCAGAGGCAATGGGCAGATTGGCGTCTGGGAGCAGCCGGCGAGGCAGAGCTTTATCCTCATTTCCTCCTGGTATCCGGTCAATCATTGATCATGGCAAACTGGCTGCAGCTCCGCAGCACAACCTTTGGCCAGATGGACTGCTTGCCAGAGCTGAAGAAAAACAGCACCCCAGTTTGCTTACCCCATCAGCAAATCTTAGTGTTGCCCCTTGTTCGCTCTGCTGGCTGAGCTCCCGTGCATGTGTTATCAGAAGGACTTGGACTTCACAAGGTGTGAGGGGTCGTCCTGGTAAGCAAAGGCATGGCTGATGGAGAAGGAAAAAATGAGGGGCTATCAGCCCTGGCAGCCCTCATTCCTTTTCTCTTTCATGTTCTGGTGCCTCTGTGGGTTGCGGAGCACCACGATAGGCACCAATACTGGGATCCTCTGGCACGTCTCTTCCTCTGGACCTGGAACAGAGGACTCACAAGCAAGAGCAGGGGATGATTCTCCACCATAAGGGCAATGGAGAAACCCTTGTGGATGCCACTGCTTCACCCCAGCTCACCAGGAAACCCAAACTATGAATTGAATGATGAAAGGAGTCTCTGAAGAGGGCAGGTTTGGCTCAAGTCTCTCTTTGATGCTATTTTACAGGAAATTACAAGAATCAAACATCTTACACATTCTGGATCCATTTATGAATTTGACTCCTCTCCCGGTCAGGAGGAGCAGTATAATGCTTTAGGTTTCTTGTAGCTTTCCATGGGTTTACTCCTAGTGCCAAACTTCGTAGATTAATACATGAAAGGGCAAGACAGACTCCAGAACATCTTCCTTGGCAGCTCTGTTATGGGAAGGGGCTCCATCCAGCTTCTCACTGGACCTCACAGCACCAGTCTGCACGGCAGGCAAAGAGCAGGGAAGTGAAACCAGTGCACATCACTGCATCAGAGTGGTGCAGTGCCACATCAACACATTAGAGCCTTTCCACAGAGTCCTACGGGAATTTTCAGCTTCTTTCCTTTTCACTGGCCCTACCAACGCTCCCTTCTGATGCCACCTCCCACCTCAGTCTCTTCTTTCCCAGAATCCTGATCTGGGCAGAAGGCATTGCCTTACCCCAATGAGCAGCCAAGGAATAGCATTTTGGGACCCACCTCTCTGTGATGTGAAGTGAACACTGAGGAGATAGCCAAGTGATGCTCCAGAGCATCACTCAGCAGCATGCAGCAGCGAAAGCCAATGCAACTCATTTATGGATGCTTTCCCAGGGTTAGAATTGCCAACAACATTCAGACGCTTCACTGGCAAGCCAAATAAACCTCTGCAAAAACAAACATCAGAGATGGTTGCAGAAGCAACCTAAGACAAGAAAGGGAGGGTTAGGACAAGAGAGGATGCAGGTAGTGCTCTGGAGGTCACACAGGGACTTCCCTGGGTTAGCAGCGCTGGAGAGCAAGCGGAGGGGAACACATTCAGTGTGCTTGGGCAACTGCAGGGAGATGCATGCTTGCTTCCCCAAGCTAACAGCCATCCCTAGCTAACGTTAAGCAATCAAGACAAATATCACTGCAACATGGATCTGGCAGCCAAGATACAGTAGACGGAGCAGAGCAGATCTGCTCTTCTCTCCAGTCCCTGGAGCACAGTTGGAGATGGGGAAGCAGAGCCAGGGGCAGGCGCCAGGAAAGGGTCACATTCATAAAGAGTTTTGAGGAGGTTTATCTTCAGTTTCTTTCTTATTTGATAATGGGGGGTGGGTACAATCATCTTAAATGGGCTCCACTTCTCCCCTTCCAGAAACCTTATTATCCAGGCAGCAAAATGCACTGAGGTGTTTTTATTACAGCAACAAACTTTTTCCCCTCTCCATCATACTGCATTTTTACACCAGTAAGGATTCTACCAGCTAACTGTGTGCTGTGGGGCAAAGCATGCCCCTACATGCTCACATATAAAAGGCTGACCTTTACCAGGTCCTGGTAACAAGTTGGATTGTGGAAACAGATTATGTTTAACTTCTTACCTTGCTTCTTGCACCTCTCCTCCCTGACTTTTCCTTTCTTTTACGTAGCTCCTGAATTTTGCACACAAAAAAGAAGCTGGTTGGGTTACTCTTTTCAGGCATTCACCCAAGGCCCTGGAAGATGTGGTTGGTTGTTTACAAAGAACTAGTCCAGAGGACTGCTTGTCCAAACCAGACCTCAATGCTTTCAACTTCTCAGATAAAGCAGCACGTTTGGACTCTAAGGACTGGAGAGTCCGACCTTAACTGTTCTCAGTCCTGCCAGAGTCCAAGGGTGCCCTGCTCCTGGTCACAGCCTGAAGCTGTAAAGGTGCAAAGGGAAGGAAATGCTGGCTTGCACACAGCTGCAAGCTCAGGCCCACTGGGTTGCTGAATAGGAGGGGCAGACATCAGTGCAGCTAATGCAAGGCAGACACTGAGAGCAGGTTATAGCTGGCTGAAAACGTTCACCCCCCTCATTTCCTGTTTACTTCAGTTAGGAAGTTATGGGGGTTTATGCTTTTGATCTGAAACTGACTGAGGGACTTAAAATGCGATACTCAGCGCCACATCCCTCCCACAGCATCAGGTCCCAGCCATGCCCAGCCCTCTCCTTCCCTAGGTGCATTACCCAGGACCAACCCCATGTCATACGCCATTCTCCTTTATGCATATACCTTCTGGAACTCAGAGAAGAACTTGTAGCAAAAAAAGATATTGCCTTTAACTCAGCCAAGAGGCAGCTAAAACCCCCAAAAATGAGCAGACTACAGCAGAGTCCATCTACAAAGAGCTTGGACAGGAGTTCAGTGCTCCTTCCACACACAGCTTTATGTGAGCAAAGAGGAAAGCAGCGGACATGTGAGAAGGCACATTGTATGGCTTTCAAAATAGGGCCATTTCTGGTACACCAAGACTGAAAACAAGAATATGTTTGATTTTTTTCTGCCTGGTTCCATATTCTCATTTATGAAAGAAAGAAAAAAGCACTCAATTGGTGCCTTCTCTCATTTCAGGTGATTTGCAGGGGCTTCGTGCTGAAAACTGAATGAAAAAGAAGAGGTTATATTTCCTCCCATGTCTAAATTCATACGAAAATCTACTGGTATGGTACTTAGTAGAGGAATGATTTCCCCAGGGTTACACAACAAAGAAATAATGAATGATGCTTTCAATCTTCTCTCACCAAAACAAAGTTCCTTTTCTCTGGGTGGATTGAGACCCATGCCTCCACCAGCACTTGGTTCAAGTCAGTGACTTGTAAAACATATAAGGGCAGCATTTCAGCTCTATTTCAAAGACACATCTTCAACAAGAGCTCCTGAGGTGAGTCCTTTACACTTTACTGCTCTCTTAGAGCGGGGACTGTGGTACCCAGCAGAGGAAACCATCACCATGGTACTTGGTACCTCTCTGAAACAGTCTGGCGTGCAAAACCATTAACCTGGACATATTATATGGGCTGAGGATCCTTTGTTACATACCTATATATATGTATATAATATGCAGCTTAATAATGGTTTTAAGGTCCTACATGAGTCAAAACAATCTGGCTAATGCAAGTTCAAAGGATCACAGACCCTAGAGGTGGAGGCTGAATAATCCCATTTGGTTTGCAGAAAGAAGCAGATTTCCCAGAGCCAGTCTTAACCATGTAAGGTGCAACCAGGAGGGTGGCATTTCCACATGCCCTCTTTCTACCTGTTAGGGTAAAATTATGCCCTGCATCAACAGCACTGTTGCTCTGGGCAGGAAGATCAGCACTGATAGGAGGTTGCTTAAAGCAGGGTTGGGTCAGTCCAGTAACAGCCCAGGTAAAAGGTAGGGAATGACCTAAGATTCTTTTGTATGGTTGTTCCTGGGGTTTTTCCCTCTGATTGTGGCAATATTAGCTCAGAACATTCCTGTAGATTAACCTCTGCAAATAAGCTCTTTTTCCATTTACTTACCTGCTTCATATCACTGCTATTGGAGCAGCACAATAATGGAATCTATTCCACTTCAATTTCTTACCAGTTTCCTTTTTACTTCTCAAGACCTATTCAAAACTTGCAATATTACATAGCCTAGGTACTATTTATTCAAGTAAGTACTAAGTATATGCATAAACCCATCTGAAATATCACCTCCAAAGGACTACTGCCAAATGGTCAACATTTATTATGTTAAGAAAATTGTTAACAGAGACAGAGGAGCACAAGGTAATCACAAAGAAACCTCCGAACAGTAGTTAGGATGTTACTGACCCACAGTAAGACTTCTGATCTCCTCCGTCACATGCTTGTTTGTTCCCTCAAAGGTGGTTTGTATCTATTTCATGCTCTACTATTTTCCCAGCTAACAGCCAGTTAATTTTACATAGCCTGTATGCTTATATTCCTTTCATTGCTGCATGAAGCCAGACTCCACAGCGTGGCCATATAACAATTTATGGTGTTGCATTTTAGTAACTGGTTTTATACAGCATGGAGGTAAATAAATGTATTGATTTTTAGAGTTCTGCCTTTTTATGTCATTCCTTGTTCTCATTCTGATACGCTGCCACACAAAGTGATAATGTTTAAGGTCTTTCATTAGGCCTCTGGCCCTATAGTGCACATAAACAGAAACCTAAAAAAGCTTTCACAGTTCAACATTCAGCTAAACAGCAAAAGAAAAGACAATCCCATACATACACGGACCCTGAACCCCACTTTCCCTCCCTCCACGTGCTCAGACTATACAAATTCATCAGTAAACTCTGCAGTCTTCCTGGGTTTATAAAGGTTTCTCTCCAGCTCTGTGCCTTTCTCTATTTCCTCCCAAGATCCTTTTTATTACCCACATCCAGAGATCCCCATTTCTGCGACAGACTCTTAACTTTGTTTAGAAAAGATGCATTAATTTGAGCATTAACAGAAACCTTCTTCTAAAACTCAAACAGCCCTCTCCAAATGCCCCCCAAAGTGCAGGTGTGGATGCTGACAAGTGGTAAGGGCTGACGCTGCACTGCCCGTTGAGGAGCAGTGACGGGGATAAGCCGTACCCTCTTCCCTGCGCCCTGCCCTCCACAAAGCACCAACCAAGGGGGGAAACTTGCTTCTCCCCTGGTCCCTTGGCTCACACAGCAGGAGAGAACTAAGATGCAACGGTGGGAAAGCTTGGACAAAGTGCAGCTTCCTCCTTGGACAATTATGGCGCCCAGGAGAGAAATTCCTGATTGCCATGGTTGCAGCGAGTTCCCTTTTCCACACCCTCACCAGCTGTGCTATTCCTAAGTGTCAGGGAGCCTAAAAGGGGCATTTAATGACAAGGACTTATTCATTCTCAACTTACACAGTCACTTTCATTTAGGTTACTTCAGTTTCTAACCACAACTCAACCTGAATCATCCGGGATGCACATTTGAAATAGATGCCTGAGGAAAATCCAGATGACAAGTGCTTACTCCAGGAAGCCAGGAGGAGAGGAAGCAGCCTGCACCAGCTCTCTTAATGCTCCCCACAAAACCACACACACTGGGCAACCTCATTTCTCCTTCCTGGGTCTATAAGGAAAGATTTCATGGGCATAGGGTTTTAGGGAATTACCTATGGGTTATAAGCAATGAATTTTAGCAGTAAACAGTATTTGTTGCCCCTATACTAGTACATAGCTTCCCACACGCAGCCTCCAGCCCCTCACTTCCCGCTACACTCACATTCCACCACACCATTACACACTCAAAACCCACCAAGCAGCCTATTGCCCCTCCAACTGCCCTTTTATTTCCCTACTGCCTCATGCAGGCAGGGGGGATGTCTGGGAACACAGCTGTGATGGATTAGGGGTATTGAAAAGGGGGCTATGGAAATCATAGGGGAAAAAGGGTTGGGGGAAGTACCTAATGTGCTTTTTGCTTTTACATTATATATATAGCTTTCTAGGAAAGGCTGGTGGAAGCTGGAGTTGGCAATTTCCTCATGCCTAATGAGTCCTGGCTCGAACTGCCTCTCTGGGTGCCTGGGTTGCATGTTCAGGCTGGTTGCAGTCCTGGCCTGATCTCTCGTGCCTGTTGGGGAACAGGTTTATCACCTTAAAGCTCACACAGCACAGCCGTGGGTTGTCTGCACCAAGGCTCCTCATGGGGCTCTACTTTGGCCCACCAGCAGTACCTCCCAGACCAGCACCACTGTAAGATGCTGCTCTGTTTCAGGCACCCTGCCACCCAGTTTTGAGCTTGCAATGTTCAGGAAAGGAATAAACATCACATTCAAACCCTCAGAAAACACAAAACGTGAGTTTGATCCTGCAGATCCAAGCAGCCACCCTGAGTCTCAAATAAATACTTCACAGCTTCTTTTTTTCCCTATAAACCAGAATATTACAATATTATAAAATAAATAAATATCTATTATAAACAGTCTTTTGTATTCCTCTTGGAGTGAGTCACGGCAGGGTTGCTTGGAAGCCTGAGGTTCTGCTGGAAGAAGTTCCTCTCTTGCATGTGTAGGGTGAGCAGCTGCTCAGGCATTCAGTGGTGTGCCAGGGCTGGGGGGACACTGCTGGTGCCTGCCTGCCCTCAGCTCAGCGCTGCTCACACTTCTTGGCCTTGCTACAGGCAGGAAAGACCTAACAGAAGAGAGGTTGTTGGGGTTTTCCCTTCGTCCACATGTATGGCTATTTGAAGCGTGGGGATAAAGGTCCTGGCTCTTTGAGTTATCAAATAGGTCCTTGTGTCTCCCTGCGTGAGAGACTGAAGTTTTCCCCTCACAACCCTCCCCAGTAGGCTCCAGCTTGGACCTAGGGGCATGATGCCCATTGAAGACATGTATCACTTTTCCTCCCACTGCTTTTTCTCCTCCAATCCCTTCATCAGATGACAGGATGCACCCCCTGAGCATAGCCCACGAGGAGGATGAGGCGCCTTCAGCTTGTAATTGGGCTGAGCTTTCTGAAAGCTCCACCACCACCTCCAGCTTGCACCCTTCATCCCATGCATCAGGACAACCAGCAGCAGCTCAGCCCCTGCTGCACTGCAGCACCCTGGGCCTTCCACAGAGAAACATGCTCTTCCTCTAAGACCCCATTTGAATTGAAGTGCATCCTTGAAGCTGCTTCCTTCACAAGCTGCACCAGCCGTGCAACGAGGAGTCATTTTAGGAGATGCAAAAGAAGAGTGCAAGGGTACAGCCACTGCTTGCACAACCGTTTTGCACATCAAGACAGCAACGGAGCAACACTTAACCCACAGCATGCCTCGTCATTGAGAAAGCGGTCAATCTGTAGCTGTCCTCACAGACAGGTACCTATGAGCCTGGCTCAGCACCTTCAGGTTTGCCCTTCCCAGCATGCTGCTATCCAGCTGGGGGCTATTCCCTTTGTCCCTCTCGGACTCAGGTGCAGCCTGGGCTGTGCAGCACGGAGCCTGCTCTGGGGTGGCTGAGCAGAGCTGGGTCCTGGCCTCGAGCCCTGTGCCTGGCGGAGCTGAGCCCAGCAGCACCCTGGGGAAAGGCAGACCTACCCAGCATGGCCACGCTGGGTTTGTCTCTGGGTCACGCAGGCGCCTGAGGCAGCGCTGGAGGAGGCAGACGAGGAGGAGGAGGGAAGTCAGGGGGACCAGCACCCCCAATGCAATGACAACGGCAGGTGCCACGCTGCTATCCCGGCTGTCCGGACCTGTGGGGAAAGCAGCGGATACTCAGTTTGTGCATGAGATAACAAAAAACCCAGGACCCTTTTCAGACATCCTTTGGCCTGTCTCTGGAGCGAGAAAGGGTGGAGCAAGTGCCAACATGCACACAAGACTTGGGGTCTAATGGCATGGTCGGGCGTGCAGCATCCAGCCCCTCCAAGCTATCCAAAGCCAGCACATGTGGATGGTGTGTCAGGATACACAATAAGGAAACCCTGTGAGTCTTGGGAAGATGTGGGGAGGATGAGGCACGTAGGGACCCGATGGCAGTAAGACATTGTATGCCATCAGCCAGGCTGCCTGCATGTTCCCTGACACCTCTTCTATCCCTCCCAAAGCCAGCCCTGCCTGCTTATCCAAGTGCCTTCCCCATGGACCTCTGAGGAGATTCCTGCTCTAACCCAGGAGGTATTTAGTGGTTTCCTCCCCACTCCAGGGCAGGAGCAGGATTACACACTGACCCTGCAGCAGGCTGTCCGTAGGCAGAACCAGGGTAGCATTTAGAGACGGGTGTTGGATCTCGCAGGTGATGGGGTACTCCTGGAGGATTTTGGAGTAGGTGTGGGTGAAATTGCTGATGACAGTCACGGTCTGGTTGCCAAGCTGGACGTGGTACTCCCTTGGTTTCTGCTGCAGGATGCGGGGAAGGTGCCAGGTGATTTTTGGAGCTGGTTTTCCTGTTGCTGAGCAGCTCATCCCCACCACTTTCCCCGAGTCCTCAGCTTTGTCTGGACTGGGTATAAGCTTAGCCTCCACTTTGGGGTCCGAAATGGCTGTAAAACACAAAGTGACAAAATCCACTACTTTCTGCTCACATTTGAGTGAAGAGCTAATGCATTTACCCTTATCTTGGTGAGCTAATGCATTTACCCTTATCTTGATATCCAATCTTACCTCCCCCTCCCCATAACTCTGGCTGAGACAAACACCAAAGTGGTCAGGCAGCAGTCTGCAAATGAGAAACTCAGACAAAAGAAAGGACAAGAGGGTATAAACATCTGTGTTTCAATTCTGTTACTAACAGCAGCCCTGCAGCATCCCAACTGGTGATTATGGACGAGTAAAAAGCAGCAGGTACCGAAACCATGAAACCCCACATCCTCCTCCCTCTGAAAGGGCTAAGCTGCTTCAGGGAGCCAAAATTCTTGTCCCTTTCCCTTAAATGTCCCTGCAGGATTAGCTTTACTGCTGTTTCAGATGTAGAGGCTCGTGGGGAAAACAATGCATCTATTTATGTAAGACAGTAACAGTGATTTTGTATGTGGTTACACCACAGGAATTTCACTTGTGAAGGTTTTGTGCTTGTTCAACTCTCTTCCTTCTAGTGTTGGGTTTTGAGGGCATCATGGTATTACCCAACACCTCCATTAAAGATCATTTCTTCTGTACTCCTCCTCACCCTGGAAGATTTGTGGATGCTGTTACACTTAGTCTCAGCAAGGAGGATGAACTACAGGCATCCTTCACTCTTTCTCAGTCCCATGAAGCCTACTGGAGGATCCCTATCTATACCAATTGTATTTGCAAGGACTAAACAAAGGGAGGAGTAAAGGAAGCTGTTTTCAAAATGGGTAGAACTCGAGGGGTGATCTGAACACAAACACATCTCTTTTCCCTGTGGAAAAACACTGAATATTCCCCAGCAACTTAATCATAACATAATTTAGGTTAGAAGGGACCTCTGGAGGCCATCTAATCCACGCTCCTGCTCAAAGCCGTTTTCTTAGTTTGCTCAGACCAGGATCTATACAGGCATGCAGCTCCATTTGGGAGTGCAATCCCCAGGTTTCGGTAGGGAAGCTCACCAGCCTGCCTTCTACTTCAGGGCATGTGCTGACAACAGAGGGATCCAAACTGCACTACTTCTACGTCCCCATATTTGAGACACTTCTAAGTCCCCCTTTTTGAGAGTATTAGGAGGATTTTATCACTTAATAGCAGGGGTGATTGTAGTTTCATTTAAGTCTGAGTTAATATGAATGCCCTCTGTACAAAAACGTCTCTAGGACTATACCTGGTAGTAACCCAGGTTACGATTTACACAGCAAAAGTAATAATGGTGAATGCAATTAACCATTTTTGTCCCAAAACTAGCAAATGTATCACTATCATTTAGGGATCCTGCTTTTAAACAAACAAAATACATCTGTTTATTCCTCTTAGGAAAAAAATGACATCATTTTCTTTGGGGAGGTAAATTATGCATATGAATGAATGAACACCAAATGATCTTTTGAAAGGAGGAAAAAGCTTGTGCCCCGTGCATAAAGGCATCTATAACTTCCTGATACAATTCCAAATGCAACCTCACAATGTTATCTGAATCCTCCAAGCCATTCCTAGCAGAGGGTGAAAGCAAGACATTTTGTACCATCAATTTTGCTTTTTTCCCCCCTTTTTTTATGCCTAGACCTTATTTATTTACTATGGTTGTGCCAGCCTAGGAAAAAAAATAGTAGGTATCTCTCATTCTTACCATCACCCATAGACAGAAACTCAAACCCCCCCGAGTTGATGAAACTCACCAGTATTGCTCTGAGAGCAACAACAAAAGCACATAGGGGGATTCCAGCTGGAACTTCTCAAAATCTCCCATGTATTAAAAGTTAAGTGTCACAAACACTTTATGTTTTGATTTGTAAGTGACCTCTGAACTTCTTCTTTCGCTCACAAGACGCATAAAAATAACATATCCGCAGCAGTAACTTCAAATATTAGCTTGCAATATCCAAATCCTGTAAAGGAAAGCTGCCAAAGATGTTCCCAGAAGGGATGAGAGAAATTGTTCAGTGTCAGAACCGTATGCACTCCACATCTGCGCTTCTCCCGACTAAGCAGTCCTTTGTCTTTTCACACTGGATCCCAAGGAATGATGATCATGTGAAAGTAAATCACATAGGGTTGAGCTTCCCCTTAGTAACTAACAGATGCACAGTCAAAAACCTGGAAGTCCTTGCTTTTGCAGTAACGTCCTGCTGCACTAGTGGTTAGCGTGTGCCCACTGGGGCTTGATGCATACATTTCAACTCCTTCTCTTGCCTTACATCAAAATGTTTGTGTCTGGTGAAAAGGTACTCACAACAGATGTGCAAGGCTTTGCTTTAGTAGCTCTTACAGAACAGTAATGCAGCCATTCCCAAATTCAAGCTGCGGCAGTGCTCCCCAGTGTTTAAAAAAGGGAGTTGCTAGTTAAGTACATCAGCTTTGACTTTCTGTAATGACCTTATTTCATGAAAGGGGGACTGTCAGGTCGTGATGTGGTTTTTGTTTTAATGGCATGACAGCGGTCTTGGAGACACTGATAAAAAAATGTAGGAATTGCGGTATGCCTGGTGATGACAGACAGCCTTTTCCAACTCCATGTGCTCATCAGCAACACACATTTTCCCCAAGATACAGCAATGGTATTCATTTGCTGTGCTCCACACTTCCAGGTGAATGGTGCATACAGAGGAGGCAGAAAGTCTCTGAAGACAGCGTAGCAAATACCCCAGGGAATTTTGTGGCCCAGCGAGTCTCTCATGCGGCACATCACCCTCCCCATGCTCACTCGATCCCTAAACTGGGTTTCATTATCATTCTCTTTGGGGCTGAAGGCTGGGGTAAAACATTTCCAAAGCAAAACAGAGGGGAAAGAGGAACAGACTGCTCAAAAGAGACCCTCCAAACACACTTGAAACTCTTCTGTTCCAAACAGGGGCTTGTTACAGGGTAGGAGATTTCCGCTTTTTCTTCGGTTTGCTGTTTTCAGCCAGGCAGATCTGAGGTTCCTCCGCTCATACCTATTTCTTTTCTCAGTGGTGTATCCAGTTCTTATGCTGTTTCACTTCCCCTCTTCACGCAGCGACGGTGCCCATCCTGGAACAGCCCCTCTTGCGATGGCTGTTGTAGTCGGGCAATTACCAGCTTGTAAACTCCCTGGTAGTCCCCTCTTGAGGGCAAAGACATGGTAGCATTTCATTTTCAGCTGGTAACTCTGGCTTGCTCATCTCACCCTGAATCCCTGAGCCTTGGGAGTTTCCTGCTGCCTTCACACCCTGTACTGGTAAGTCATAGAATCATAGAAGGCCTCTGCCACAGAAGTCCTCTGGGCTTGTTCAAACAAGTGGTTCCCATCATTATAAGCTGGGGAATAAGGGAGTAAGACTGCGGCTTTTAAGTGGCCTCACATAAACCAGCTGCAATGAAATACACCATATGAGAACCAAAATCTTCTGTCACACTGCTGGAAGCTTATTTAATTCATGGTGACCTTCCAGGACATGTTTGCTAAAGCACATTTCAGAGAGGCCTCCATGACCCCCATGAGCCAGCCCCTGGCACTGGTCCATAGCCCGTGCTGGCGAAGAACAAGCAGTGATCTCATCACCTGTGCCCACAAGAGAAGTAAAAACCCTTCTCAGTCCATGTGTTATCATAGGAGATGCAGGAAGAGATGCTCACGGGAGTGTGCGTAGCTGCCGAAGAACATCTGATTTTAAAAGTAGCGCTTCGCTGCCGGGTGAATCATAGCCACAGTGCTGGTGATTTGGGCAATATTTCTCCCACTTGGGTAAAAAACCAAAACAAATTAGTTCTATGTTTAGATTTACATGACAAAGCAGCATGGGATCCCTCTGCAAGACACGTCCATATTTTCTTGTAATAGATAACCAGTGTTTACCCTCTGAATGACTTGATTCAGAGCGGGCATCTTTAGGAGCATCTTCCTATTCATATCTGAAATACTGAGTTAATATTTCTCCTAATTTGTCTTTTCTGCTGTAGGAGCTTTCCCAATAGGCAGAAAAAAGAACTTTTGTTCCAGACTTGGTTTTCCCTTGTACTGCCCTCCAGTTTCTTTCCTTATTGATTAAGGCATCTTTCGCCTATAAACCAGGGGCATCTTTTTCCCCCTCACATGACTCCTGGCACATAGGTATACATGTGGATACATATGTCTGTGTCTTTGTCAGCAGAAGATACTAGGGATAAACAAAACACTCTGCAGGGGTTCTACCACCAGCAGCAGGTCCCAAACATTGATATTTCCCACATGGGAACTGATCTTTGGCCAATATCCCCACAGCAAATTCACAGATGAGAGTCAGGAGCAAACAGGGAGCCCCCAGGACACACTCAATGTCTCAGCTTCCTCACTGGCAGAAAACCAAGACCCTTCCTTAAAAGATAAGAAGCCTTTCAGTCCTGTTACTTTTAAGTTCATCTATTCGTTTCTATTTCAGCCGTACTTGCTAGCTGACAATATCGTATGCAGGTGTCAATTATTGCCACCTTGACTCATGAGTTGTTATATCTCCCTTCTCCAAGGTGTCAGATGTTGACCTGCACAAGATAATCATGTAGCAAAGCCCATGAGCTGCACTGTATTTCAACCTTCTGGGTTTTTTGCATGCCTTTCCTGAGCCCAGCATAACCACTGTCACTTTTGCTATAGCTCCAAAAGGAACTTCCAGATACTCTGCAAATGCCTTTTGAATACTTTGAGTTATTTTAAGACCCAAGACAGAGTAAGAAAAGAAAGTGCCTGATTTCCAGGCTTAGGAGGTGAGAGCAGCAGTGAAATGAAGCAGAAGAGCATGGGGCTCATGGTTGTGGCGGGCCAGCTGCCAGCACACGGCCTGGGAAGCTTAAAGGAAGCGATGGGTTACATGTGAGCTTTTGGCTCCCACTGTTGTTGGTTTAAAGGGGAAGAAAATTAAAGAACTATTTGGACAGTTGGCTTCCCCAAGGAGGTAAAACCAGACAGGAAGCTGAGCCAGCTTTCTCAATTTGGCAATGACTAGCAGTCAGGGAAGGCTTTTTGGTCAGGAAAAACACCTTGCTCATAAGCAATTATGATGCCTTACCGTAAACATTGAGACACATCCTGCCGGTGAGAGCCCCAGAGGGGAATGTGTTGAAGATACACTTGTAGCATCCTTCATCTTGCAGGGTAACACCATGAAGGGAGATGGCCGAGGCTTGTAACTCCCTGTGGGCAAAGCTCACATGGCCGACGTAGCCCTTCGCTATCTTCTGGCCGTTCATCATACTGTAAGTCGCTATGTTGTCTTCAGCCCCATCTGTCTCCTTCTGCCAGGTCACCTGTAGCACATCCTCTTCCGTGACTGACTGGCATGAAAACGTAACGTTTCCTCCTGCCCGAACTGATTGGACCTTTCTGTGCATCACCTGCACAGAGCCTGGGGGAGAAGCAGGGGCTGCACTCAGCATTTCTTACTGCCATTCTGCAGCCCACCTCAGCAGAGGCCCCCCACAACTCCTTACCCTCACTCCCGAGCAGAGCAGCTCTGGGCAGTCTCTCTGCTCCACCACCCAGGGAATAAAGTGATTAAGCAACTCAAAAGAGCTGCCCTGGGAGCTGTGCTGGACCTGACACCTCTCACACAAAGCATCCCTCCAGATTGATAGCTGTGCTGCAGAGAGCACTACCAGAAAGGCAGCACTGATCTGGGCAGCAACTGATTTCTATCTGCTAGGATTGTTATCCCACTGCCATGTGTGCAGATGCTCCCTAAACATTCAGCTGTGCTTATAACCAAACAGCCATCGGTGAGTGCATCACTGTTCTCTTAGCACTCCTGTGGCACACAGAGAAGGAAATCAGTAAAGCTGCTAAAAATTACTATGTGTATCACTGTACATTGCGCATCCACTCCTGTCAGCGAGTGACAGAAGAACAGAAAACAAGAAGGAAAGAGCAAGGCAGCGAGGACCACAGGCAAACTGTGCCTCAGGCTTTAGGAGGTACTGCTGGGAAGCAGCTGAGACCTTGTTAAAGACTCACAGACAGAAAGAATTGATAGCATAAACACCATGATATTCAAGATCTCCAGGGAAGAAAGGAAACTATCAGTCCCCTCTGACAATTCACAGACACGTGTGGAAAAACTGGTAGGGGACAAGCGAGCAAAATGGATGTTCCCAGGTTTGACAGGTCAGCTCCACAGTCCTCCCAGGTTAATAGGCTTTCAAGTTGATCTGTGTACATCAGCGTGGGAAGAGAGGTATCAGCAGGACAGTTAACAGCACTGAAAACAGACAGATCAACTTGCAAGCAAAGGAAATATCGCTGCGGGTTTTAAAGGGGAGTGAGGCTGTCTGCAGTGCCTGAGGCACACTTGGCTAACCTGCCTGACAAACCTCCCTCAGATCCTGTCCCCTCCATGGCTGTGGCCATGGCTGGGCAGATCTCTGCTACAGATCAAGAACCCAGCTCTGAAGCTGTGCCTGTCATATTACTTGTCAGAGCTCAGTAGTTCCATAGGCAGAATACAATCCATGACCGTAGAAGCTAGTCTGAAACAAACTCAGGCTTGTCTACATGATTTTAAATTACAAAACAAAGTAACACCCATAAGCTTTAACTGACCTGAGCAGATACCTACACGCACCATGTTCACCACTACAGGTAGCTCTGAACTGACTAAAGCAAATCAATGGCACACTCTGACCCAAATCACAGCAACAGTAGGAGATGAAATCAAACTTCAGCCATATGGGTAATTAGGAACATTTGGACCATTGCCTCGCTTACGATTTGCTAATTGCAATAAACTCATAAATTTGCCTGCAGCTTATATGTGCAGGGGTGGTAAATTAATTACAGGATGCCACCAGGGCAAACAGCAGTGACATGTCTGAAGCTCCATGAAAGCAATGCAGTCCCTGTGATGCTACAAGCGCCCTGTCACCACTGGGCTTGCCTCTGGGGATGCGAGGTGGGGACTGCAGCACTAAGCAGCGCAGCAGCAGGCTGTCAAGGGCTGCCAAAGTCCCTATTGCTGTTACAGTAAAAAGACAGACAGACAGACAAGGAGTTACCTGATGAAAAGGCCCAGATGCAGGAGAGGAGCAGAGAAGCGACCATCATCTTAGCTGCGCGCTCGGCAAGACGAGAGAGCGACTGATCCATTGAGCACAGCTTCCTCTTTTTTATACCCTTTGCTGTTGCTCTTGGGACATTCCCCCTCCCTTCACATACGGTAAACGGCACCTCACAAAAGCCTCCTTCTTCTCGGGCACCCAGCTGAAAAACAGAAATTACGGAAGACATGACAATAGATGACAGGACCAGAAACCAAAGATTTCCCAGCTGGGCTGCAGACAGGCAGAGGTAATGGGCTACAAAGTAGGGTTTTTCACAAATGCCTTTCCCATTAGGTTATGGTTTTGGCAAATGCCTAAATACAAGCTCAGGTTTCTAAGCTGACTGAGTACCCAACATCTGTGGGGCAGGTGGAAAGGCCACCCTAACCTTAGCTCAGGGAAAGGAGCTGTGGTCAAGAGTCATGCTGCTACGAGGGGTATAAATATCCCCATCAGAGGGCTCAGTTAAGGGTCTGCACCCCATCTGTAAATCAGTGGAGACCCTGGAGCTGCTGATGGTGCTGTAACACAACTCGCTTTGCCGGTAAGGAGACCAGAGTAAGACAAGCCACAAGCCAAGGCCTAGGTCATGTTGTTCCAGGGAAAAAACAGAGCCTCTCCCTCTCCTCCACTGAGGTTTCCCCCATGTTTTCAGGTCCCTCGGAAAGGCAGTGCTGCCGTCCTAGAAGCACACCCTTTGCTCTCTGCCCTCACCTAAGGTGACAGAAAAACAGCTCACACAGCAATTCTGAATCATTGTTTTGTGCCTTTTTGCCTTGTCATTTTTACATCAGGGTTTCTCTTTTTCTGCCAGCTGTGATCACACGGCTGAAACCAACAAAACCCTCATCCCATGTGTTGCTTACTCACTGCACAGTGGGGCAACTAGCTTGTGAGACCTCGTTTGCTAATCAAACACTGGCAAAGCATATTTTATGTTCCCCATTTATGGCTGGGACTTCCTTACATATATTTTCTTTTAGTCGAATTGCCACAAAGATTAAACTTGAATCATGCAAATAGGTGGGGGAAGCCAACGGCTCAAATCATGACATAACAAAACCAATCTCAGATATGCTTACACATACACAGTTAATTTTCTCCTCCCAAGTAGCAATTAATTAATTAATCTGAGAATAGAAACATCTTAAGTATCAGTATTCCCTTTAAGAAACAATTTGGGTGTGCTTTTGAGTTGGTTCAGTCATTTCTTCCTACTACTGTCGCTTCCCTTTGTTGTATCACATCTTATTTCCCTTTCCTTGTGTTATTTTCATAGCTGCATTTTCCTGCAAGATCCCTGGAAGGATATTTTGGACAAACCTAAAGGAGAAAGCAATGTGGGGTTTGCCAAACCATTGTAACACTATTGAGCAATCCAAGTAACTCCAAAAGGCTCTGGACCAAATCAGAGGGTAAAATGCCAGCTTTGAAAGGGAGACTCACAAGCAAACATCTAATGGCTGATATTTGGCCTCTCAGAACTTCCAAAACTGAAAATAAATAAATAAGAATATAGAGAAAAAATCTCTCCACAAGCTTGCAGACGCTACTGGTGAAGTCCTCATGGCTGAACTTCACCACTTAGTGATCACAAAGGGAACTGCACTTGATTTGACAACCATGCAAGCCCAGTTGACCTCTTTGCCTGCCCATAGAAAATGTTCTTGTCAGCTTGAAGCATTCTATTTTCTGCCAGAAACACTCTAACTTCCCACAGGTCCTTCAAACAACCTGGGTTGGAAACGCGAGTGCTGCAACACCAAACACCTTTTAATAAAGAGCCAACCTTCAGTCTCACAAACATCCAAACAAAGGACAGAGATGGCAATTGCAGTTGTAAATAGGTCGTGACTTGACGTTGTTGACAGCATCCCTACCTGATGATAAAGAGCCACGCATGGTGGCTGCTCCTTCCAGGCTCTGCCTCTCCCCTGGCAGCTCCTTATGCCACGGGGAACCCAGGCATATGCAGGGGCCTCCCTCTGAGCCCATGTGCTTGGGCATTTGCATGGGCATCAGACTGCTGCAGCATCTCTTTCTGACAACCCCCTTCCTCAAAGGACTAGCCAACATCAGCATTTGATTCACTGCTTGAAACGTAAGGCAGGCAGGAATGCGAGGAGCAGGCGTTAACCCCACCGCTCATTTCAGTTTTGTGAGTGTATCTTTAAGGGCATTTATTCAGACAGTTCCTGATCCGCTCATCTTTGCATAGACTTTTAGTGGATTAAAGCCCTCCTCCTTGCTTCTCAGTCAGATCTCATGCTCTCCCGCTTCATTTGCACAGCAGCTTCACTTCTGACAATGGCACACCATGGCCAAGCTTCAGACACTTTCCAAACCCAGTGAAAACTTTGGAATAAATTAGGCACAAAATAGTTATAAAACCACTGTTTGAAAAGCCAGCGATTCACATAGTCCCCTTCCCTTCTGCCACACTAGGATGCTGTCTGTAGTTATCAGTAAATCAAAAATAGACATACAGGAATTAATTGCATAGTCATTAAACGACAACACTTCCACACAGCCAAAGTGACTAATGACATCAATAAATCACATAGTAGAACTTCTGGAAAACACTGGTTATTGATAGAAACCACGAAGGCACAATTGTAGTATAAAATATAGTTGCACCAATCACCACCTAAAACATTGGTTTTTCACCTATCCAAACCAAGGTTAACAACTGGGTAGCTGCCTACCTTGTCAGAAGGATTCAGTGCCACCTCTCAAGACATTGCCTGGAAAAAAAATGAACCCAAGAGAGATGATTTCATCCACTGCTAAACTGTAGTGAGTTCTGGAGTTAAGGCCACTGGTACTAGTAGAAGGTACCAGTATTGAGAAGCAGCTTGTCCCATGCAATTGAACAGGCCTGGCACTTTATAACATGTTCATAAATAATGCCTGTGTATTGCAAATCCCTCTGCATCTTGGCTGCACTGAGAGAGCTGCAGTACACTGAGGTAAAGATGGCACATGTGTCTGCTGACATATACTCCAGCCTGTGTCACTGCTTCAGGGCTGGCTGCAGCAGGGGCTGCAGTCAGTAGCAGAGGGATGCTGCAGGACCAGGTGATGCTCATTTGGGCAGGGTTACAGTGTCACATCTGCACAGAGGGTTTAGAAATAAAAATAGAAATAAAAAGTGATAAAACAAAAGACAAAAAGGAGAGGAGGAAGCAAAACCAGATTACATCAGCAAGCTCCAGCAGTCAAGGCCGTGCTCTGTTGGGGTTTCGAGTGCTTGTGTTTTACCACTCTGTTTGTCACACCATTTCTCAGAAAACCAAGAAGGTCAGGCATGTGGTTTCCTCTTGCTGCGAGCACCCCAAGCTGCTGCCTGAGTCGAGAGACCCTAGAGGGAGTCCGTGCTGCAACCTGCTAGTCACTTCGTGGAGGCCACCAGCACGCTCTTGCTGGCCTTGGCACCCCAGGAAGCCACATCACTCACCCATACCTCCCCCTCTTCCTTTACCACCCAGTTTGTCAGTGTTTATCTGTGGTAGAGGGTTTGGGGTGTTTTTTTTGGTGCACAATATCTGGGTTCTGCATACTCTTTCGGTGTAACAGATAATGAGCCTCTGGTCACAGAGTTTTGTTCTGTAACACAACCAGTGCAGAAAACAATACAGCCAAGCAGTGAAACTGTGACAAAATTGGCTATCCAAGGGCGCTATCGAGTATCTCAGTGGAAGGATGGGAAACTGTCTACCAGAAACGAGGTAGGTTCAATACCATTTTATATTTAATTAATAAACAAGATGGCTAAGATGGGATTAAAATTGGAAAAAATGATACCGGCAAGGAATCAGCCTTAAGGGACTATGTAAGGTGCCATTGAGGAGCCTTTTGATTAAACAAAGGTAATTCAGCAGGCAAATTAAGCTGAACAATGAAATCCTTAGTATGTCAGAGTATTGCCTCAGGATGACTTTTAGGGAGAGAGCCTGCTGGAGGGACAGCCATACTACAGCTGAAGTACACAAGGAACAGCGAATACTTGTCATCTGCTCTGAGTTCCCAGGCAGGAAAACTACACTTAGAGGTTCACCTAGCCACCTTTTGTCTGTTGGCACCGTATCTCATAAGGACAAGCTTTTATATACCCTATATAGAAATAGATTAAATTGTACAATAGATGCTATACATGGGATGTGTAAGTATGCCATAGTCTGTACAACAGTGGATAGGAACAGTTGGTCTCCTAAGCAGCTGTGCAGACAGAGGAGGATGCTTAGCAGAAGCCACCAAGGACAGGCAGGCTGCCTTCAGCACTGTCTGCGACAAAGATGCTCAGTGCATGGACTGTGAAGCACTGGCCAGGCTGCCCCTTTGCTGTGGCCAACAGGCTCCCATCTTTGCCCTCCACGCGGCAAGGGTTTCCAGCAGGATTCACTATTGTTCAGCATCGCGCTATTGAGTGTCACCCATAGACAGGGGGGCGAATGGTGCTAGAAATTTCCCTTGTACCTGGAATTATGTTAGAGATTTTCTTTTTACAGTAAAACAGTTGGATTTTTCTGAGTTTATCCCATCCAAACAGGATACTCAGGAAAGCTTGGGCTCTTGAAGCAGCGCAATAGCAAGCAGAGAAAAAGTCATGCAGCCACAGTTCTCTAAGTAATAATAAAGAACACCTCCCCAACGCATCTGGCTGGCTCAAGGAATGACTTCTTACACTAATGTGGATGGGATGCTTGCTCAAGGAAAGCAGCAACTCACAGGCTATCTTATTGCAACCTGGGATTTTCAAGAACAGTGCCTAAGCCCATATTATAAATGTGGGAGAGCTGAGAGTCAGAACCTCAGACACAAGGGGTGAAAGCTGGCACCAGAGCTGGCCCAGTCAGGATGTAGGACCCCACCGTTGTGCCACAGCTGCCTGTGACTCTATCACCCTCCAGCCTCGCTGTGTTGCAGTACATGGTGGTGTTTTGCCTGGCCTGGCTAGCCATAGACATAGGAAAAGATAGCTGGAAAAGGCAACAGTGCTTCAGAGTAGCAGATGCGGGATGCCTCTCCCACCCAGATATCCAGCTCCTCCACCATGGCTTTACTGGGTGTTCATGTGAGATCCTTGCTTCTGCTAAACACTGTTTAAGGTCTTGGCCCATGCCTTGGTACTTCCAAGGGACAGTCGTAAGGTCTCTCTGGTAACACATCTTGTTGAAACAAGCAGAAAAACACTGTGTGGATGGATGATTTCCTTTAAGGCTCACAGAGAAGAAAATTCCCTCTTTTTCCCCTTGTCTTCTTGGCAGATAAAGTTGTGTGACCTGTGAGTACTGTACCCTGACTGCTTACTTGTACCAACTAAAGCGCTATGTATCCTGACTGCTCTTAAGGACCTCAGATGCACTTCTTTGCCAAAATTGAATGTTCTTCTTCCTAAAGAGAGTGCATCCCTCACCTCCCCGCAGGTCTGTGGCCAAATGTCAAAGGTGTGGCAGCTTTACCTGGCTTTAAGGCAAAGGCAAAAGCCTGCAGCCTTGTCCTCAGAAGCAGTTTCAGCCTAGGCCAACAAAATCCACATGGAGCTGGTGGATCCTCACCTGTGGTGACAAGGAGCAACAATGAGTTTGTGTACCTGCAGGGTCTCATCCCCAAGCTTGCCAAATCCCCTTTGCTTTAAACGCCCCTGTTGTGGTTGTTGATGGGACTTCTCCTGCTTTGGAACACATTCCTGACTTTTTAGTAGCAGGAGTCAGAAAGCCATGAACAAGGTTTTCATAAAGCAGATTTTTCCTGTTAATGGGGCTGTGAAGCCCATATCCCCCATCAGAGGGGAAGGGAGGAAGGTTCACTGCCACCAAAGATAGCTCTGGTACGGCGAGTCACAGCCTGAGCTCATGCAGCTCTGCTCTCTGATTTTCTCACTTTCAAAACCTTTTGTCTAACAAACCACCACCAGAAAACGTAACACTGAGAAAGCTTTGCAGGACAGAGACAACTGCAACCCATCTCACTCCAGCTTCCATCCATTAGCTGTGTCAGCTTGAGTAACAGGTCACTCTTCAATCATCGCCACCTGAATGCTGATAAAGCCAGGTCTTTATGAATTATCATAGAGCTTGCAGAAGAAATGGAGAAATTATGAGGATTTGGGGGTTTTGTTCTTAGGGATTTGACTCTCCCCCCACCCACCCCCCACCTCATGCCCAAAAATGTGTCTTTCCTGTGCAGTGACTCAGCATGCTTGCAAAGCTCAGGTGCTGCAGACATGAAGCCTCAGCTGCTGCTGCTCATGGGGTACCACAAGAGGCAGAGTCTGAGGTCAGCGAGAAAGGGCTCC
>JAOEHX010066761.1:0-29831 GCA_025448015.1 Bolborhynchus lineola | reverse complement strand
GTTTAGATTCTGCATAATACTTACATGAGATAATAGATCTCATATGTGTATAGTATTTTCTAGTTGCTCTTTAACTTGACAGATGTGGAGAGATATCTATTGTTCTGTCAAATAGTGCCTCCCTTAGCTTGAAATTATATTTCATTCAACAGTAGGCTGAAAGAAAAGATAAGCTATGTTCAGGTTGAAGAGTTGTTGAGAAATTTCTTCTTGTGATCATTTTCCACTCAAAAACTGAGGAGATATGCAAATACCAATGGCATCTTTCTTTTACTACAGCAAGCTCATGCAGGAATATAAAACCACTTAAGGTAAACACACCTAAAACTGACTTTCTGTGTTACACAATTCACAAATGGAAATACCATAACCCTTTCTACAAGAGTAGCAGAGAGAAGAGAATCTATCCTTGATATAAGCCAGCATGGGCAACTGCTTTGTGGGGGACTTCCAGCTCCATGCACATGCAAAGCCACTCATCATTTCCCACTGCAGGCAATCCTCCACAGCTGCTGTAGCACTCACCTTCCAGGAACACTCCTCCACATGCCCCAGTTAAGCACTTCATTACCACCATCCACAGATGATGCACCAAGATACAGAGATTAAATGAGGCATTCTTGCTTGGGTGTGTAGGCAAGGACTTTCCCTATATGCTCAACAAAGTGGGGAGAGAGGTTTCTCCAGAGGGCAACTTGGGAATAGCCATATTAGGCTGCTGCTTCTCTGAATCACCTTCCCGAGGAGTTTCAATCTCTTGAGATCATTGTACTTACTGAACCTAAGGGGGCCTGCCTCTGGATGTAGTTGTTGCATTGCAGAAGTGCTTCAAGCAAGACAAGTGTTCTGCACACCCCAGTCCCTCCGAGACAGTCATATCTGCTAAATCTTCTGTCTAAGGAACTTCCCACATAGTGCCTGTATCACTGTTACCTCCTCTCTCTCACTTTGAATTTTCTGCATTTACCACAGTACTAACAGCTCTAGCTGAGCTACTGTTGAATATCCCTGCCCGCATGAAAGAGTTCAGGAGGTGAGTAAGAAAGGGTGGGCGTCTGCAATGGTTTGGTGAGGTGCTTCCTGACAGAGTCATGGCAGTGGGCAAATGACTGAGAGCGAAAGTGGTGGGACGGGGCATGAAGGGTGATTGACAGTGGTTGCTTAGTGGTCTGAAAAGAGATGAGTGAAAGTACTAGGGGAGTGGGGAAGTGAGTTTGGGAAGCACGGCTGACCGTGAGAAAGACACCACTACGTTACCCGCGGCGCAGTGCAGGTGTATGTGCCGTATTCTCTTCTGTGAATACAGCTTTAAAAGGCTTGATGTCATTAAAAATATTCACGTACTTCTGTCCAAAAATACATGATATAATGATGTATAATTATGGAGGGGAGGAAATGAAAGAGATTCAAGGAAGGCTGAAAAATAAAAATAAACTGAGGAGTCCTCTAGGGAGAGTAGCAAAGAAGTGAAGACCAATACAACCTTGCAGACTGTAATGTGGCTTTGTTGTCTTCTGCAGCACCATTGTGTGCAGGCAGGCAGTCTGGGGCCCTGCTCCTGTCGGTGGCCCTCCATGGGGACACCTGCGCTACAACTGGCCTTGTGCTCCTGGGCGCAGCCACAGGACAAGTTGCCCATCTGATGCTTGGTGCAGCCTTATCTGCCCCAGTGCCGTCAGCCCTATGTACCTCTGTGGCCTCTGCCAGCATCCACCTCAGCCCCACGCAATGCAAGGATGTCTCTCTAGGCGTCAAGGGATGATCCTCGGAGCAGCCTGGGAGAGCCTGCTCCCCTGCTGTAATTAATTCAGTTGAAAAAACAAAACTAAGTGTCCAGTCATCTGTACCTGAACAAAGAAGTAAAAGCAGCTGTACATGAACAGTAGCATTCTGTACTCTGGCACAGCTTTAAATTCAGCATCATTAGCAGGTTATTTAGCTTTATTTTCAGTTAAATAGGAAACAGTTACCTTTTTTTTTTATTTCTATACAAATCTTACTTTAGGAATCCGTGGGGTTTTTTTCAATCAAAGTTTTTTTGGTTACATGAACACTAGAAAGTTTAGAAAAAATCTGTGTAAGAAAAGCACTGAAGAAAACAGCCCTGTTCAGCTAATACACATGTATTGAAAACTGCCTGTCTTGGCCAAAATCATGATCCATCCAGCACAGACTGTGCCTGCGCTCAGCACCACCTGCTTCAGATGAAAGCAAAGAAATGCCACAAATGGCGGATATAGAATAATGTCTTCTCTCTCCCATCCTTGTCCCTGTCCTGCATAGTCCTCTTGAAGACCTCACACTAATCCCATGAATTCAGAGATTGATTTAATCCTTCAAGCACGAGACTTCCATTGTTATTATTGCTATTGTTGTTATTATTATTGTTGTTGTTGTTGTTACCGCCATTACCCCTAGTCCGATTCCTATTACTATTACTATTATTTTGGAATAACTGTTAACAGCTTTTGTTTACTATAGAAACATTAAATTATTCTTTGAAGCTTGATGAACTCCCTTCTCAGCAACCTATAGCAATCTAATTTAAATTCTTTAAATAATAAAATGGTCTAATTGTGGATCCCATGCAAAAATATGTCCTCTTACCAGCTTTAAATTTCCTGTCTTTCCTTATGTAATTGAAATCCTTCTATTTCTTTCATGTTGAGGACCAGGAGTGCTGAATTTCCATCCCTACATTTTCTCTCCCTGTCACTCGTTCACTCTTTATTAAGTTAGTTGCTTACTTACTAACATGGCTAGTTCCAGTGCCCTCCCTGTTGAAGAGTTTTTCCTATTCTTACAGTCTTGTTGCTCCACTCTGATTCCTGTCAAATAGTGCAGAAAATTCAAATACAACTTTATGAAAAGATTTTTTAATTCTCATCAATTTTAATTAAATTATTATCAATGCAATAATGATTAATGAATAATATTAAAATTTTAGAAAAGGGATCAGGAATTTAATTTCCTCTCTCTCCATTCAGATTGCAGCTTTATAATGTATTACTTGGCCCAAGGCTTTCAATGCTTGGTACCTACTTAACTTCAGACTACAGGAGGTTCCCCCTGTGAAACTCAGTCTATTTATTTAGGTGTCTACTCATGTGTTTAGGAATCTAACTTGAAAGTGTATTTTTTGAATATTCAGGGAAATGTGATACACTACAGTGAGAATGAGAAAGAACTTTCTTGGGCAGTACAGTTCTGGCAGTTATTTGCCCAACCAAAAGCCCACCATTTTTATTAAAACTTAAGCAAGTAGATACAAAGATAGTAACTCTTATTCTGACTGTTGAAATATCTTACCTTCTGTTAAGGACCCTTGATCTTACAGAGTTTATGCTTCCTTACTTTCAAATGTTCTGAATTCTGCAGATGTCTGTAAGAAATCAAGGAAGCTCAGAAGCTGAAAGGTCAGATGGGAGGGGAATGGTGGCTTTTAGGCACATGCTGGCCAGTGCTTAGTTTTAAGAAGCCAGCCTCCTGATGGAAGAGGAGCTCAGCTACAGAATGGAGGGTCAGATCATACTTCACTGGCAGAAAATGCGATTCTTTGCAACTGAAGATGGCTTTTGCTACCGGTCAGAATGAGACTGGAGAGATAAATAACCCCAGTTATCTCCAGGAATGCAGTTGTGAGGAACATGAACTCAGTAAACTTCTTAGTTGCAGCCAAAACAATGGATGTCATGAGACACAGGATGAGCTTTTCTTACCAGTAAGAGAGACTGTCTGGGAACTAACATCATTTGGCTAGATAGAAAACTCTGGGTCTGAGACAAGGCTAATGGTTTTGACTCAGTTATTCCCTCCTTCATATGCAAGCCTGATGAGGCAGTGAGATCTATGCCAGTTCTGAGCATCGCCAGAAAAGACTGTTCAAGAAGGCGCTTTAGTTTGTTAGATAGAGAGTGAGGAAATCTTCAGGGGAAATGAGAGGCTAGAAAATGGAGAGGACCAGAACAGAAGTAGATCCTGCAAGTAAGCCAGAAGTTATGAGGATCTGGGGAACATATTAGTCAGATATGTCTATTAAAGACATCTGTATATATGGCAGCATCTTGTGAATTTAGAGAACATGATGCCAATTACGACCATCAGAGAGTCGTAATTTTGGTAAATGCATAAAAGGGAATTCAATAAAACTGGGAAGGTATCAGAAAAAGGAGTTGAATAAGTGTAAGTGTTTAGACAAATGTAACAAGCTTAAAAGCAAAAGAAAAACAGAATATTTTGCTGTGCAGCATGATTTCAGTAATAATGGACAATAGGGAAATGTAGTGCAACAACAGAAACTATTCAGCAAAGGAAGATTGGCCACAAAGGCAGAGAAGATACCACCGTATAGAAGCATAACATGAACATTATTTAGCTGAACTTTAAGTAGGAAGGACTATGAAACTGGATCTCTGAAGACAAATAAATAAATGCTAAAGTAGAAATTCCAAAGCATTTTAACAACTTTTGGAAAATAAAGACATTAGCAGTTCTTTGGTGCTAATATCCAGGTTAAGAAATGGAAATGGAGTGAGCAAGGTCAAACTCAAAAAAACTATTAGCACAATAGTTGTAATAGGGACTTTGGATACTCCCCTATGCTTGGCCAAATAGATCAGGAGGCACACAGGTTAGAGAAGAGATATTTTGACACTTGATGCGACAGCATCTTGGAGAAGTGATACACAAAAGGAAGAAACTAGTCTTAACTCAGGTATTAATCACAGACCTGTAGCTGATTCACTAACTCTTAACGTCTAGGTGGGTAGGCCACAAGGCTAGTTCAGTGCAGCAGCTCCTGTGTTCATGGGTCATGCCTTTTATCTTTTTGAGGGGATGCTATTTCATTTTCTTTAAAAACTGTAACATAAGTACATTTTTTAATATCTAAGAAATTCAACAAAGAGGAACTTCATGTTTCTCCTCCTAAATATACCCTTAAAATTTGGCCAGAGGTGAAGTACTAAACACAACTTTATGAGCTGCTTTTCCTCCTGGGAGTGTGAAAGCTTTCAGAGAGCTTCTCATGTGGCTCACCAGCTACCAGCTTCTTGATAAAGCACAGAGACGCTGTGCACTTTCCACATATTAGGATTCATTGAGCAGGGTTGACCTATAGCTATATATTGCCCAGGTATCTCCACTTTCCAAGCACAGCTTTGTGTTGGCTCCACAGCAAAACACATAACTCGTGTTTGTACTAAGTTTTGTTTCAAATGCTCCTACCTAACCCTGCTTGCTTCTAGAGGAACGCCACCTCATCTTAGGTTTATTTGAGACACAAACTGGGTATTATAGTCTCATCAAATGCGAGGCAGGGCTAGTCTTCACTGCAAGCTACCACTGTGTCACAACACAAACTTAAAGAGTCCCCTTGGCACAGTGCCCACAGTGACTTGGCAATTACATCCACCTAGGCTGCACTCAGCATTGTGGCAGCCAGCTGCAGTTAAAACCTGCTGGGACCACAGCTCAAGCACGATTAGCTGGCACGATGACAATTCTGTATTTGTCTTCACTAACTTCAACTTAATAGACAGGAATAAGCAATATGCCGGCAAGGAAAGGCATAACTTGTGTACACATTGTACAAGGTAGTACTGAATGTGTGAATAGTGATAACACAAGTAATGAATGAAGGTTGTGCACCCATAGGGAGAAGGGATCACAGCAAGGAATAGCTGAAGAACAGGGTCAGGCAGGCATGAGAAGAGACTCATTAACCCTCCCATGGTTGTTACCCACATAGGAAGGCTATTTGGATAGGACAGAAAAAGGATGCAAAGGAGCAGTGGTTTTTTTCCAATCAAAAACCATCTGTCACCTATGCTGAAAATGACTTCTTTCTTCACTTCAAGCATATTAACAGTTGAATATATGATGGTATTACTGTTGACACTGAGAACATCAGGCTTTAATGAATCAATAGATTTGTTTCACCTTTAACTAATTTGAACCTTTAATCCTCTTGCTTGTGCAAATTCTTCTTCCTTCAGGTCAAAGCATTAAATAAGCTCAACAAGTAAATAAGGAAATAAATACCAGAATCCCCATGGGGAACATTTAAATTAAAGTTTTCTAATAGTCAAATTAACTTAATGCAGTGATCACAGAGTTCAGCTTCTTCCCCTGCCTTCTAGCTCTATGGTTGAAGCCCTGGGAATAAATAGTCAAAAAAAGGGATGGCCTATAGTTTTCTTTTAGTGTCTTGATGCTTGTGTTGCTCTAGATTGTTTCTTGGTTTTGGTTTTTGTTTGGTTTGGTTTAACTGCTGTCTATGTAGGCATGCAGGAACTTTTAAAACACAAATTTGTAAAAATCAAACACATTTTAGCCCAAAACATCAGACTGAGAATTTTCCCCCATGTTTCATGCCTGGTTTACATTCCACTGTACACGCATGTTGGCTATGCATTTGACTTTTTCAATGGATATAAATTATAGTGCTGCAAACCCTTCTGTAGGCAAAATCTTGCTGATATAACTGTCTTCCACCAGCACAACGTATTTCAGTTAATGAGTCAGAATACGCTTTGATATGATACCAAAATATGGTATAAATGGTTCCTCCTGGGGGTAGGATTGTCACTTTACTGTTGAAGTGTAGATAAGTTCTGATCTTTTCCTTTTCTCTTTCTTGGGCTTTAATCAGTCAAGCCCATATCTAGTATTTCTCATTTAGAAATAATACAGCTTCTTTTCAACACCTTTTTGACTTCTGTTCCTTGTCTGTGGCCTTGCTTTGATTGTATGGTCATCAGAAAAGAGTGTATCTAAAATCTTCTTGAAAGCAGAAGTTCTGTTTCAAGCAACAGCAACTGCAAGATCAGATGCCTCAAATCTTAAAGAAAACTGACTTGACAGTTTGAAACTAGCAAATGGTTTGTAGTTGGCTAAGATACTTGTATTTAATATCGAGGAAGCAATGACTTTCTGGCCTCCAGTGGAGTATCTTCTAGACAGACAGGCACACAACAAAATGAAGTCTTAATGCCGTGAGCTTCTTGAGAATGCTACAATAACAGTCTGGCAGGCTGGGCTCCCTTGGCTCTTGTACTCACTGCAATTTGAATGTCTCTTTTGGTTTAGTGCGATGCTTGGCAGGCTTCCCAACTTTACATTATCTGAGAAAAGAAGACAAGAGAAGCTGGTACATTCAGGGAGCCTTTGAAGAAGTGAAGAAGCTTCTTCACAGTTTGCTCATAGCAAAACAGTTGGCTGCATGTAAGAGAAGTGTTAGGACTGCAGCTTAGACTGCTAGCTTGAAAAGGGTTTAAGTGAATTGAATCCAGGCACCAAGATGCTCAGATATGAGCAATGTGTATGGTATAAGAACCTAGATAGAAGAAGATTAGATACCAAAACAGACAGAATTTTGCATGTGATTTCCTGGGTTTGTTTAAACTTATAGCAGCAACAGTTGATTATAGGAGGTTCTGAAGGCTGCTTTCATGGGTGGGTTATGTCACTTACGCATTAGGTTCCAGCCATAAATTGCTGGAAGAGAGAACTGCTGGAAAGAATTCCCTGTGGCAGGAATCCCCTATTCATAAAAAGCTGATGGAAACCATCCCTGTGCCTTCCCACTCAGGGGTAGAAGCAGCAGATATCAGTGAAGAAAGACCTGGGGGTGAATGCTTGTAGAATGATGAGAGCAGCAGCAGAATTCCCATGAAAAGAGCATCAAAATGGGCACAGGTCATCAGCCAAAGAGACCCAGGAAGTCACTGCACACAGGAGTTATTTGTGGTTATCCTCTAGATGATTGCTATACCTACTTCCAGATTTAGTCATTCTCCTTCTACAACACGAGTCCCTTCACTCTTGTAATCACATCCTCTGGCTTTTAAGCAAGGGTAGGTCTTCAATTGCAGATTAATGCTTTAATGAAATTCTTGAGACTACTTTGAAGTGTCTGGGCAAGAGACACTGGCCTTTCAGCAGCAGCTGCTAGTGCAAGAGTCACAACACACATTGCTGTACAGGGAAGGCAGTGCTGCAAGACTCTGTGCACAGTCAGATCCATAATTTTTTCTCCAGTAGTGCTGCAGGTCACATCTACACGGCACAGCAGAGCACGGCACAGGGATACATGAAGTGTCCCTGAACAGTGGTTGCACTGATTTCACAGCAGGAATAATTAGCCCACCTGGAGGAGGATTCTAATATACCTGTAAGTGGTTGCAGCCCTATACCTGTCCCTGAGCTGGCTTGTTCAGCGCAAGGTCAACTCTCTCTTCCTCTCCATAGAACTGCATTCTGCTGTGTGGACCCACCTGCACTGAGAAGTATTAAAAATAGTAAATTATGAAGTTTAGGAACTTATATAAATTTTGATCTGCAGTTTCTAGTCTGTAGGGTCTTATTTTTTTTAGAAAGTGGGAAAGCTTTCAAAACTGATTTCATAGGTAATGCATTTAGTTTTTTTTCTTGGCTGATACTCCGAATTTTGTTTTTATTATTTCCTTTGAATATCTGAAATTTTACGTTAATTTCTACTCACTTGGAAACACCAACACATGAAATAATTACCAATCTCCCCTGCGTAAGTTAACAGCCTTATTCTTCCTCATGGTGTTAGTTCAAGGTTACAATGATAGATTTAAAACCTTTGTGAATTTTCATCTGACTTGCTGCCCACAGAAAGTGTTCATTAAAAGATCAAATTTCCATTGGCTTTCTCCCTTTCAAAGGATGTCAACAGGAAACTGAAATGCTCAGGCCTTTGTGAATGATCTGCAAGGACATGCAGGCTTATTAAAAAAATAAAAAATAAAAGCAACAGTTACCAAATCCTTTAGTTTCTGCTTTGAATGACTGGCCATAGGAATGCAGGCTAAGCTGTATTTCAGCTGTTCCCAAAACTGTGTATGTGTAGCTTGTTGACAGTGACAGGTACATCAGGCTCCAGTGACAGCTATGTGACCACTCTGCTGATCATTCTCCTGTAGCAGAACCAGCCTCTGCCTCATCTCAACACCACCAGGCACAAAAGAAAACAGAGACATCTGGTTTTTCAGAGGACTTGCACTGGTAGCTCCTGCTCTTTACTGAAAAAATAAAGAGAGATCCTGGTCACCTCAGCTCTCACCCCGTGCTCCCAGCAGCCAATAGGTTGTAAGGAACTGCATGACTTGCTCTAGCAACTGATATGAACATCTGATAGCTGAGAGAGCTGAGACAGGACATGTAGGAGATACGATCGATGGGAGCAAAACTCAATACCCAGAACACCAGCTTACTTCATTGGGAATTACCCACCACCGCCAAAAGGAAAGAAAAGCCCACCACAGCCTTTAAGTTTCAGTGCTATATTTTTAACATCTTACCGGTGTCCAAGGTATATGTCTTTCACAGTAGAAATTACTTGGAGTGCACTGTGAATGCACAGACACAGATCAGTGCTGAACATCTGGTTAAAATAAATTACAGTCTTATTTTGCAAATAAAAGTTCCTAGGGTCTACATGACAAAGTCTGGCCAGCATAACTATCTCATGGGGAAAAAATCACATCCCTAGTCTGCAAAGATAACTATTTTGGCATTATTCCCTTCCCCACTATGTAGACTTACGTAGACTTACACCAAAGATGAGTCCTTTTTCTAGTATAACTTGCATTGTTTAGGAGGTACTTCAACCATGCTGGCAGACTCCTGAAGCTGGTATAAGGCATATCTCCATCGAGGGATTTGGCCAGAACAGTGACACCAACAAAGCCCCTGAAGAATAGAATAACGCTTTTTCTCCTGCTTAATAGTCTCTAACATTTTTCAGTTTAAAGCTTCCTGCTAAAAGGAAACACAGAATTTGTGCTGTGTCTTGTATCATTTCTTTTTACAGGGGAATTAAATTATACATAAGGATAAGAGGTACATTGTTTTCAGACATCCCAGTGGTACTTGCTTTTGGATGGGAGAAGATCCCACTTCTGTAGGTTGGCTGTTGTTTCTTTTGATACTGGTTTTGAAGGTGGAGGGGCAGAGGTGGTTTGCATTTTATTAAGTCTTCATACTTTGGGTTTGTGTGGTGGCATTTGAATAAATCTAAGGTCATAGTTAATGGATTACAACTGTGTATGCAAATGAATTTGAGCTGTTTTGAATAACAAAACAAAGTCCTTCCAAAGTCTTTGTGAATTGTATTCTTTGTATTCTTACATTATGACTCTTCCTTGTTTTTTCATATGGTCTCTGTTAGCTTTTACTTGATAACATTTGCCAAAGGACTTTCTGGATGAGCCCAAAAATTCAAGATTTACCAGCCAACCTTAACCTATGAGCCCCCAGAAGGCAAGGCTACTCATAAAACTATCTTGGCTTTAAAGTAGGATCCAGCTTATTGTGGCAATAGACAATTTTTGCCTGTCCTATTTAAACAATTGATTTTGTCTAAATTCCCACTTGCCTCAGTCTGTGCAGACTCTCATTATTCCTTTCCCCACTCCTTCACCCTCCATTTGTCTCCTGGTTCTTGTGCTTTTGTGCAAGTGGTGAACAGGACAGAAAGGACAAGAAGGAGGAGTGGAGGGGAGGCATCCAAACCACAACCAATCTCTTCTGAACAGATGCAGACCGGGAGCTTCCTCTTATTTTAATTTCCCATTATCACTTAGCTGTGAAATGATGAAAACGTGGCGTAAGCCACTGAGAGGACACCTCTCATGTGTCCACTGTGTTGGAATGGGGGCACATGCAGCTTGCTCTGTCAGGCTGCTTGACTGCCAGGACACGTCTGCCTCCCCTACAGCTAATCATAAAATCATAGAATGGTTTGAGTTGGAAAGGACTTTAAGATCATCTATTCCCAACCCCCTGGCACAGGCAGGGATGCCTCACACTAGATCATGTCGCCCAAGACTCGGTCAAGCTGGCCTTGAACACCACTGACACAGTTCCCAGTGGATTACAGCACCCAAGGGCTGACTTAGGAAATGGCAAGAGAAAGCAATGACCAAAACATGCTGCCTCTTCTCTGCCTCAAATAAGGCTTTTGCAGGTGAGCAGAAATGCTTTGGGCTGCTAATGAGGTGTAGGCTGCCAAAGAAAACACATGCGCAAATTCATATTTTCCAGGTGGCTGCTGGTAGAAGTGTAACTGTCCATTGAAGTTACAACACAACCTTTTTTTGCACTTACTCATTAAATTGCAGATTTATCATGAGGTTACTTTATCACAGTGTTAACTGTGTTGCCTCATTGGCCCTGTAAATCAGTTGATTGTCACAAGATACAGAAATAAACAAGAGCCTGCTTCAAGCCACGTGAGGAGTGGGTGGCACATCAGCAGAAGGTGCTGGTGGCTCTACGTGACCTGCACCAAGGACCGCTAAGACCGCCACCCCAGCTTTGTGTTACTCTTGCTCAATGCTGAGCACAAGTTAGTCAAGCCAAAGGGATTTGGATCAGAATGGAGTGTTGAGACAACAAACACGGGATCGAGTGTTTCCCTGAGGGATGTTAAAACAAGAAGCAGAAAAATGCATGACTGCTCCCTCGTGGCTCAGCCAATGGCCAACCTGCTCAGACTGGTTTGATTTTACCCTTCTTGTTTGCATGCATACTCTGGCTTTTCTGGCTGGGGCCACCCCAAGCCAGGCCCTCCTCACCAGGCTGACAGCCTTGCTGTCTTGCTTCCCCCTCACTACCTTTGCTGATACCTGTGCCTCCAGCCCAGCACAGCTGGACACGCTTGTTAAATAAAACCCTCCATGGCCTCAATGACAAACACTGCCACAGCACTTTGAGCATTTCTACAAGCAGCTACTTTCGGTTCCCATTTCTGAGGCGGTTATGTTATTTAACTCTTTTTGCAGCAGCCCGAGAACAGCACAGGCAGCTGGAGCAGGCAGGGAACATAACGGGGGATGTGTTCACATTTCCCTCTACTACCAATGTATCTGCTGCAGCCACATCTTCACATTTGGACTTTTAAATTAGGTAGGCTGCTTCCAGTATAAGAGGACTCATACTGGAAGTAAGTTATGAGCAAGATGAAGAATTTCGATAAGATTTTGAGAGGAACATGTATCTGTTGTCATGAAGACCGTTTTTGTCATTGTTTTCATGCTAAAGTCATTCTGAAGATTTGGCAAGGGTCCTAATGCATCTAGCTTCTTTTCAGAGGATGCAGGTGTAAGAGCGATGTTACAGCATGAGATCAGTCCCCACAGCAACTCACCGACACTTGTTCTGTCCTCCAAAATGATCCACAAATCGGTGTTTCCCAAGTTTACTGTTGCATGTGAATGAAAACTCTCTAGAACAGGTTTGATAAATGTGAGTAGAAGAAGAAGACGGTAATCTCAACCTGAATAGTTCTCAGTGCAACAGAGAGTCATGAAAATATGTGCAGGAACACATTTGCTTTCTGGGTAGGAGTTACACACAGTTTCTAGCACTCTACCCAAGTAGGTTACCTTCAGCAAACAAAACTAAGACTGCTAAATATTGGTGCAAACAAATAGCAAATTAATTGAATAGGGTTTTCAACCCACAAAAGATCTGAAAAGAAAATTGTGAAGGATCAAGAAGAGCAGCTTGGACCACATTGTTTGAACATCAAGGTTTTTGTCCAGAAGGGCTTCCCACCTTCTTTCTCTCATTAATGCTAATACCTGTTCTTCAAAAGCAGCACCCCTTAAATACCACCAGCTAGCTGCTGTAGTGACATTACAGGCATTATGCTGATGCCAGAAATACCTTATTTTAGTGTGGGCCTTTCCAGGAATATGAAAACAAGTCAGCTTCCACTGGGTCTGGGCTTTTGCATATTGCAGAGCCATGTCTAACTGAATTAAGTAGAGACGCCAAGACTAAATTGCTGAAACATTTCTCAGGCTGACTTGGTTTAACAAGAATGTATCCTAGTCTGAACACGGCATGGGTCTCTGTGCAAGCTGAATGATCAACACCTTACAAATTATGTGTTTAAAGAGAAGTCTTGACTATTACCCAAATCCTGTATTTGTGCTTCATGGCGCAGAGGTCTGGAGGAAATTTGCTTGCCAGCAGGGTCACTCTCTAGGAGCATGGACAGGAGGAATAGTCATCTCTGTTACTATAACCATTCACATTTATATATTGCTATGCATATGCATCAGTTTTCACGAACAAACCTAACCATGATTAGTCCTTGATCCTAGATGTCTCCATCGGAGTGCCGTGTTTAGTCAGCCTTTTGCAAATAGTATTTCCATTGATTTCAATGCACACAGACTTCAGTGTGAGCCTGGCAAGACTAGGATCTGCAGGATATGCCCCCAAGATTACAGGCTCACCCATGCAAGAGTTTATACAAATGAGGACAAGGAACAGAGAACTTTGGTAAGACAACTGTGATGAGGACCAGTTTGGTCCAAAGTCAGAAGTCATTTCTACCACAGGCAAAAGTGAAGGAGGAAAAGAAATATTTGGGATGGGTATTTGATCAGGGGTGCGCATGCTGAAGCCACTCCCCAGGCAGGTTCTCTGCCCATGGTCAGCAGGGTTTGTGCTGTGACACCTTCTTTTCCTTCCCATTATAATGCGATAACGTGCACCTGGCACGACTGCCAGCGTGTTGGCACTCCCCAGTGTAAAATGATATCGGCCTCTCTAAAGGTACTGACCTCGTGAAACACCACACCTTGGCACACCACAGTCAAGGCCTGAGCTATCCTGATTTGCATGTACTCATGACTTAGACTTGCGTAAAAGACCCATAAACTCTTTGGGAAAAGAACAGCTACAGACTGCCTACTTTTTGTGTTCCAAGAACTTTTCTCTTTAGCTTCATAATGACATTTTAATGAGGTTTCACTGCTCAGAAAACATGGGATGATTTAAGCAGCTCTGTCTTCTCCCTCCTTCCCTCCCCAGGCTCTTTCTGAAATGAGTTACCATTCAGGAACGAAAGCTTTGATGAGGATTTATGTCATTTGTATGCAGGCAAGAGTTTTGGAAGTCATTCAGCTGCTAAACCTTGGCACTGGCGCAAATGCCATTCCCATTCTGGGTAGCAAAGGTGCCTTGTTCAGACCTGTGCAAGTTTCTTCAAAAGCCGGGAGCTAGTGTGTGTTTGTTTGTTTGTTTTGGAGTCACAGAGAGAGCAGCGTAAAATAGCTGCAAGGCAATTGCCGTTCAGTAAAATGGAAGTCTCACTGGCTCTTCATTCAATACAATGTGGCTCAAGAGGATATCCTGCCAACCCAATGATAACGAGGGAAATAAAGTCACTTCCTCACCAGCTGTTTAATTCAGGTAGAAAAAGGAAGCCTTTACTTCCTCATGTTTGCTCTCCTCACCGCCCCCTCAGTCAGAAAAGCCAGGCTGAAACTGCCTTCTCCCTCTGTAAGGAGACATAAGAACTGTAACACTTTGCTGGGCTCAGCCTACGGGAAGTACGTACTTCTCTGCGGACGAGAAGCTATGCCTTGCCTCTCAAGCAGGGGTGAAGGCTGAGCTGCAAAAGGACGGAGACAGAACAAACTCGGCTGAGTGCACAAGCAAAGAATGCCCATGTAATTAAAAATTACATTTGTTTCTTGGATCAGAGCTGCTGAATTTGGGCCAGCGGAAGACCGGGATAGTGTGATGTGGATGCTTTGTTTTGAGACTGCCCTGTCTCAGTGCACTATTACTCCTCCAAGGGCAATTTTTGCCTTGGGCTCCCTGCAAATCCCAGGAACTCCAGCCAGGAAAATGCTATGTCGTCCCTGCATATAGCTCAACAGACAAGAGGACAGCAAAGGGTGCCCTCAGAGCAATCTTCCTGGCCTGACAATCAAGCCTAGGTGGACAAAGATAGGCATCTCAGGTGCTTTGGTGCTAAAAGGAGCTGAGGCAGAGCTTCTTTCTCTTCCCTGCTACCACTTTTCCTTGCTTCTCAGAAACAGTCAGTGTCAGGTTGTATAGTAAACCAGCAATGGACTGATGTGACTTAATAAAAGCTTCTTAAGAAATGGCTTTTTAAAAACTTACAGAGCTGAATGAAGAGTTCTTTTCCATATAATTTTAACTGCCCTGATAGAATTTTATATCCAGGATATAACTTTCCATTAAATTTTGAAGGTCTTAAAAGCAAGGCCTGCAACCATTTTCTTTCCAGTTATGTAAGACTTACGTAAGACAGGTTGACCAAGCCAGAACCTGCCTCGGTCTATTTGCCAAGGGGACCCTTGCTTTCATTATAAAGAGTGCTTTTCAGAGGACATCAAGTGTTTCAAGCAATTTTCCTAATCTTATTCATTTTAGCAGAGATTCTCTTATTTTAAACAGACCGTTTTAGGCAGCAAAAATCCAGTGACAAATACATGGGTTTACAGAAGGAGAGAAACCTTATGAAACAGTTGAGATTCTGTTTAGGGTTCTTTGTCCTAAAATAGTTTTCAGCAAGGGGTCATACTTCCCTCCCCCCTCTCCTTGTTTTAGTACATAAAATGGACATGTGTTTATTTAAAACAGGTTTGAAACTTAAACAAATAGTGACAGGCTGTTCAAACAAGCTTCGGAAATAGGCCTAATCAGGATGTTTGAGAAGGGGAGGGGGAACGGTCATAAAGAGCTACTTGTAATATATAGTGCAGACACCATTAGGTTGGGATCATGTTATTGTTGTAATACTCTCATGCAGAAAAGTACTGCATGCTGCAGTTTTTGTTAACATTCCTCTTTTGAGCCACAGGTTATACCGTACTTTTGCCTTGTCTTCGCTTTCATACCCGTACCAGGAGCTCTACCAAATAATTAGAAATAGCCTCCCAGACAGACTGGGAGGAATGTTCCTAAACTGGGATAGAAGGGAAACACAAAATGTGCTCATTTTGGTATTGATACTGTGTATGCATCAGCTTTCCTGAATATACAGAAGTGAGACCTTCCCACAGACAGAAACCATGAAAATCTTAATGTTAAAATGTGTTCACATGACTTGCATTTCCATGGTTTTGGGTTTGTTTTTTTTCATTTCCTCTCTTTTCTACCCATAATAATATCACCAATTGTTGAACTTTACCCCCGCTGTATTTTCATAAGGCCTGATCTTGAACCCCCTGTACAGACAAAGCTCCTGTGGAAGTCAGTGAGTCTGCACTGGCGACAACAGGATTTAGCCCAGTCTGTAACATTTTAGGATATTGTGTTACATCATAGCCTTAAGGAGAAATAAAAGCAGCTTTACAAAGAGCCGCACAGCAAACTGTGTGTGCTTTTTGAGCTCTGCAACAGCACAGCAGAATATTAAGGCCAGAGTTTGCAAATGTCTATTTGAAAGATCAGGCAGCTAAGCAAAAGTTGCCAAATTTCCTCCGGAATGAAGAGTTTGTATTAAAGCGTTCCCCCACAAAGGTTAAGCTGCTTTCACTTAAAAATATATCTTTGGAAACCCAAGTTTGAAAATTATTGCCTTGAGGAAGAAGCATTGAGAAATAGCAGGAGACAGATGTATTTTCAGGTCAATCTGTTGGCCAAAACCTATCGCAGTTCTTTTACCAAGCCTTACCTACTGCTATCCACTCTTGCCTACAATGTGCAGCAATATTACTTAATGTAATAACATATTCTGGAAGGAAATACCTATTATTTTTTGACTCCCTCAGTGCCTCTGTGAACAGGAGTCAAAATGGCAAAATATTAAAAAACCTTACACGCCCTCTCGTGGTAAAACCACAAATGCTCTTATTCTGACAATAACTGGAGATGGCAAATGATGTAGGCTAGTTCAACTACACAATTTATGGCAAATTAACTTGGCTGGAAGGTTTGTATTAATAATAGAGACCTTTCTTTCCTGAATTCATGGTGGAAACCAAAACATATATGCATTTTAGAAGGCAGGTTACCTCCTAGCATAGTGACATTGAAAAACAAGGTCATAAAGGTAGAGAAGAAAACACCCACATTAGATAGCTCTTTAATGGGTTTATCTCGGTAGTTTGGGAGCACAATAAAAGAGTTGCCTTGAACGATGCTATCAGTTCTGTCACATTTTAAAAGCCATTCAGCTTTGCTATTTACTGCTTTTGTGCCACTCAGTATGATTTATCTATGCCTCAGGAATGCTCTGAACCTTCATGTTAGTTAGGAATTACAGCCTGAAAAAAAGGCATTACATGCAGAGTATCACCAGTCCCATCACTAGCCTGGTCAAAACCCACTGTATTTGTGCATCACAAAAACTTTATCTTTGCTACTAAAACAGCATTTCCATTTGGTGCCTAAACGTACCTCCAGCCTTTCCCAGAGCAGCTTTACAAAACAGCTGTCCATACATGGAGGACTGCAGCTCAAAGGAGAAACCCAGGGTGGTTTGGGCTGGGCTGGCGGGGATGACTCCCACTACACCTCACACCATGTGATATGTGGTCAGCCATGAGACATGGCATCACTGTATGCTTCCCCTCCTCTTCCTCTACCTGAACGTCTGGCTGGAGGGCAAGTCAGACTGATGAGACAATCCCATGGCAAGACAATTCTTGCTCAGGAATGTCATATCAGCTGGCTGCCCCAATGGACAGTACAGCCAGACCACTGCCACATCCAAGGCATGATCAGCAGAAGCATGGAACCTTTTGGTGACAGCTGTGAAGACTGTGAGGGGTGTAACACAAGCCCAACAGCTTTATTTCATACGGAGGAAACATCTGTGGGTGCTACATGCAGTCTTCTGAGCGCATCACAAGGAAACCAAATAAATACTGCCTTATTTTCAGCGGAGCCAACCAGCAATATAAATTCCTCATGCCCAGTGTAAATGAAAGGTTTGAAGAATGAAGGTCTATTTACCTCCTTTGTGTATGTTTATATATACAACATTCAGGATCCCAAATGGTGGTACTTGTATTTAAAAATGCTGCCTCCATATTTTCTGTTAGACTAGGCATGCCTAAAGCAGAGTCACAACTGTAAGTACAGCAATGTTTGTAATGAAATAAGCAGAACTTTGTGACAAGCACTGCCCAAAACCATAGCTCTCAAATCACTATTTTAATAGGTTTGGGGGAGGGGGGGTGGTTTCTGAGTGGCATGATTGCTGTGTGACCACTGAGCTTGAAAGAGCTGTTTTCCCTCCCCGGAAAAGTTACTGCAATTCTGATATTCTGTTATTTCCCTTTCTAGGATGCCTTCGTGGAGTTGTATGGCAACAATATGAGGCCTTTGTTTGATTTCTCCTGGATCTCTCTGAAGACTATCCTGAGTCTGGTTCTGGTGGGAGCTTGCATCACTCTTGGCGCTTATCTTGGACATAAGTAGAGTCATCCAGTTTATCGTGAATTGCAAAAGTCTTTCAGAATAACAAAATAATATTTTTTTTTTTCTGTAGCACAATGATATTTTATGAGCAAAACAACTTCCCAGCTAAAGATTAAATCAGCTATTACTGCCAAAGGAAATACCATTTATTTTTACATTGCAGGAAAATTATTTATTAAAAGATATTTACATTTTAACCTGCTATTTTCAGAAACTCTGCAAGTTGTATCTGTCATCACATCATGTTGTTATTCTTAACTTTAATGAGCTCCAAAGTCTTTTAGGTTCTCTTTCAATTAATGCAGCTGGCTGGATTATTTTATCTTTGAAGAGCAAATATACTGACAAAGACCTACCTGCTTACACTTACAAGGGCAGTTACTTGAGCTGCTAAAGGCTGCGTAATTGTGTTGATTTTCCTTGCATTTTTCGGGTGGCTGGGAGGGATCTGAAAGACAAGGTCAGCATGAACAAAGCTCTCACCCTTTCCTGCTGGCAAGAACTAACAGAGTAATCTATTCAACATGGTACATACGTGGAGTCAGGATGGCAACTTCTTGAAGGACACCTGGCTATCCTTACAGGAGACCAGTTGGAAATACAATTGCCTATGCCTTGTAAACATGCGTTTTCAAGTTACCAGTTGCGCCATCGCGTCATAATCACAGTACCCTGATACATGTTCACTCAAATACTTTTTTTTTAATAGAAGTGTGAAGTTAAATCTTTGGGGCTTGTAAAAAATTGCGTTCCAATGATTTTCTCAGCAGTAAAACATTTTTTGTGGCTACTGACAGAGAAACATCAGGAGACCGTAAGTGCCTGCTTCAACAGAGCAGAGCTGGAGTCTGAAGACCTGACCTGTGTCCCACTTTAGTGGGCTCATATCTGCAACTAATCCTGTTTACTTACTGAGTTCCTCCAGGGGTTTGAAACCAATTAGATGTGGTCTCTAAATCCCTGAAAGTTGAAAAAGATCTTAATTTTATTTGGCAAGAAGCAGACCTCAGCTGAGTTACAGATTAGCTCTGACTATCCTTGTTTATCAAACTGGACACCAAAATCAAGTTCATTTTCATAACAGGAAAAGAAAGTGAGCTTTATCCTCCTGCCTCTCGCCCTCAAAATTATTTCATGCTAATCATTTCCTAAGACTGTCTACAGAAAATATGGTGAAACTCAAAATCCTCTCTCTGGACAGAGAGCCTTCGACACCTCGATCACGCAGGTGCCTACTGTCGTTTCAAGCGAAAATAGGATGGAGGAAAAGGGGGGCAGTGAAGTCATCTGCTCATGTTACAAAATGCAACTCAAGTAAAATTAATGCAGAGTACTCAGTATACAGTTTTATAAACAGATCTGTGTTCTGAAACCAGATGTGTCAATGCATTTTAAAGCGAGGCTTTCTGTGCACTCAAAGGGGGCCAGAAGTCCCGACAAAGCCGAAGAAAGAGTCTGAAGCATGTCCCAGGGGCTGCTCCGAGGCATGGAAATGTCCAGCTTCAAATGTTTGTCAAGCACTCCTATTTTTTCTATGAAACTTTTGAAATCTGGGATTTGGGGGTAAATGGATGTCCAGACATGAAAGGTTGCAAAGCTCTGGATAAAATGTACTATACAATACATAAGTGCTCTAAGGGTGAAAACATACAGTGAGTAAACTGTAGATTCAACCTCAAGATTTCAGCCGAATAACTTTGTGGCATTATATGCAAAATATCTCCATTAACTTGGGAATGTAATATGTTCAATGTTAAGGCTGTAGTTGATGTTGTGTCTTCAAAGCTGCTTTTTTGTTTGTTTGTTTAAGAGTTGTACATCTCAGCATTTTTACTGCTATTTAGTTGGGGCACCTACACTTTGTATGAGCAAAGATGGAGCAAGCTTATATTTCAAATTTGAAATGACTTTTGATTTTACAGAAACGTAGAAAAGAAATGTTTCTAAGAACACAAAAATGTGAACTATGCTTGATTATGGATGAAAAATCTCAATCAAACAAAAAGCACCTGCAATGTTTCCAGAGTGCTTCTGTCAGAAGTGGGCATGCTCATGTAGGGTTCATGTGAAAAATATTTGAAATGGGAGCAACTGAATATTGTGAATTGAGTGTAGGCTTTGGTTTTTTTCAGCTTCCAAGCCGAATTTGTCAGCAGCCAGTTTCACAACTGGAATTGGCTGGTATCAAGCTAATGTTTCATTTCACAACCTAGTCTTTGTTTCAATTTGTGCCCATATGCCCATTAAAGTTCATGAACTATTAGACCTCAAATTGTTTCAATATTGTTTATTTTATAAAAGGTTTACATTGTCAAAAGTGGTAAAAGAGTAACTATCAATTCCAGTGCTGCTATACTACCAGGATAATTTGAATGGGTTTTATTTTTAATACCTTCCAATGGCAAAGTTTTTTAAAGCTGCTTTAGAAATAATATGAAGAAGACACATGATACACATTGAAATAAATACTGAGGATTTTGTGTTCTGTTGTGTCTATTCACTGGACTTCCCAGTGTCTTAGTTAATACCCAGCAAAAAGAAGAATCGTGATGACTGTTGATGATTTTATTTTATTAAAGAGCTAATGGAGTTTTCCCATCCTGACTGCAGAATAGTACAGTATTGTGGCTGCATTAGGTATAATGATAGTTGATAATACATTTATTAAGAAACGTATTAGAAATATTGAATGTATATAAAAGCTTGAACTTCTTTAATAAAATCCTCTCCTCTCACTGTTGCATTTCTTTTGCAGTAATTCCTGTCTTTCTTATTCTCCGTCACACTTCTGCATTTTTTTCCAGATTTTTTCCCCCCAAACGCCTTATAGATTTCCATGCTCCAAGACTATGCTTCAGTCAAAGTCCATTCTCTGTCACTATGTATGCACACACAGCTGACCACTCTCAGCACATCCAAGTTGTGAAAGTAAAAAAATAAAAAAGAGGGACACTTCTGTGGCTGATTTGGTGTGGAAGATCAGAGGACAGCAAAGGAAGAGGTCAAAAGTGGCGGGAAACAAAGACATGACTGAAATATCTCCTTGGTTAAAGAGGACTGCTACCTGGAATACATTCATCTTTCAACCTTTCCCTTGAAAAAGGATGATATAAAGGCAGAATAAAAAATTATAGAGACTCCACAATTTTTCTTTACTATAAAACTTTGTTAATTCTGAAGGCAGTCTCGTGCAGAATAGGAAATCCATAGGAATTTAAGATAAATACTTTATTTTTCTGTATTCAATTTATTTGTCATTGATTCTTTTTCACTCCATTTATTAAGAAAATAATGAAGGAAAATATATTGCTTCTGAAAAAAAAAAGTCTGTAAGAACACCTAAGATCTATTATAGATCGGTGATTTAGGAAAAGATGGAAAACAAGTTAAAAAATTGCAAGTTAAGTATTCTGAAATCAGAGCTGACACAGAGGACATTTCTTGATAGAAACAAGCACTGGATCCACCAAAGGAGTAATGGGGCTGCCAAGGAACAGAGGATATACAGATAAGGAAGGAGGCTGGAAGATACGGAGAATGACATTGGTATGTAAGAAAATCTCAAGTTTCTTGTGATGCAGGAGCTATCCAAGATGCTCTGAAAATAACTTAACTAAAACCAGCTACAAATGTGTGCACTACACAAATTCAGTTACTAAAAATTTTCAATTGCAAAATTACATGTAAACTATTATAAAATTATCCAATCGCTATAAAAGTTTGTTGATTTGCTGTTGTGACTGGGGATTACACAGCCTCAGTAGGGTTGCACTAAAAAGGAACAGTTATGGGAAAAAAATAAATGTTTGTCTGAAACCAGATGTGCAAGAAAACATGAAGGTGATGCAGTTCAAAGAATACAGACCTGGTACCCCAGTCTTTGCATGCATGCGTTCTCCCCGTCTGAAGCAGTGGGAGTCAGCTACACGTAACGACTGCATGCTTTGACCCTCAAGCATGACACTCTGCTTAGCTGTGCACCTGCACTCTACTCCACAAACCTACATGTCCTATTGATTACAAGTATAGTGAAGTAGCATGTTTAAAGCCTACTGTTTTTTTTTCCTCTCTCTACTTTTAAACAAGCTAGGAAAATGATTCATTTGTATTATGAGTTTATGGCTCACTGCTATATGAAAAATTAAACATCATTTGATTTGTGAGTATAAAAATTCTGTCTCATTGTGAAAGCCTAGCTTTGTTTTTCATTCCTATCTCTTTTTCAAACAAGGTTAAATACAAGGAAGACAAAAGAGCTAATTTAATCTGTATTTGGTTTAAATCACACTCCTATACTAAGTTAATGCAGCTTCTTCACACAATGAAATCTGTTTCAAAAAGTTATACAGCATTAAAAGTTCCACAAAAAACCTGTATATTTTTATAATTTAAATAGCATATTTTTTCTTTTTCTTCTGAATATTTGAATTTTAATTATCACCAGCATAAATGTACATAAGCAGGTATCGTTTATCCAGTACCTTTGAATGATGTATGTATGGTAATGTAGTTTGTCAGTTTATCATCATTTAGTATGATTATGTTGTTCTTTGTCTTTACAATGTTATAAGAACATGCTGCCATTAAACTTTCCATGTCTGTCTAGTTAATATTGTGAAAAAATAATAAAGCACACTGTGAGTTACTTGGTTTGCATTTGCATTGTTTAGGATTTGTTGATAAATAACTACTCAAAACATTGTTTGCAAGCCCATAAATGAAACATGTTTCCTTCCTGATAGTTTTGTTGACATGTTCTCAACATTGCTCAGTATTCACCAGCCATCCTCAAAGGTCTCCGTGCATTGAGGTTCAAGAACCCCAGTTTGATAAGCTGCTGCTGTGTGAAATGCACTGCACAGATTTACCATGTGCTCAAAGGACCCAAGGGCAGTGTCACCCATTCTGCTTTGCCATACATCTGATGTATGGAAGACGTCTGATGTGGAAGGTGCAGCAAGATTCTTCTATTTAATTGCCTAAACTAGTTTTGTCCTTGTAGAAAGGAGGTGGAAAAGCATATTGGCAAATTTCAACAGGAACACAGATGTATTTTTGTTCCTGCTGAAGGTTTGTCACAGTTTCGATTGTTTTCCAGCAGGTATTTTGCTTCTTGAAGGCTCATATTAACTGGCCCTGAAATTGCAGTTGTTGCTGCATAAGTTCTGTGTCTTTAGTTCATGTTGAGTGTAGCTAAATGAGCTCAGATAATGAGTATTTAACTGCCTTTGGAATCTACCTGGCTTCTTGAGTGGGTTCTGCAGCGTAGAATGCGCACTGTGCTGTCATGGATGCACTTGCGAGTACCTGAAGTTAGTCGTTTGATGCCTTTCAAGGACAATTCAGTCACGTGCAAAACATCTACCCCTCTGTCTGTGTCCCTAAAGACAGAGAAGGTGGAGGAAGTCAGACTGAAACCAAAAGAAGAAGCAACAGCAGCAGAACACAACCAACAGACTCTGGGCTCTAGGATCAAACCCTCCAGCAGAGAGCAAGGTTACTAAATCCTTTGCAAGGCAGAAGGTAAGCAAATTCGCAGTTCTTCAAGTCCTGCCATTTCCTCACCTGTATTCTGTGAGACTTGAGAAAAAAGGAAGAAAGGACTTGGAGGAAAGGAGCCTTAGCACTGTCTTTTTCTAGCTAAAACCTAACAAAGGAAGATGGGATTCAGTTTCCCTAGGGAGGCAAACCAAGTACAGCAAACCCAGGTAAACTAATTCAGTGATTCTCCTCTTTCTGCCCACTCAGGTGACTCTAGGCTTTCTAAAATGCTGACAGATTAGAACCCATGATTAAATGCCTACCTTACCACTGGACCCAGCACAGTGAACAGATGAGGAGAACAGAAGAGGTCTAGATGAAGACAAACTGAATGTTTGACCTGATAACTAAGGTGGGTTTTGGCTATCTGAAAATTAGGCAGGAGCACCTTTAAAATTAGCTTTTCTGCGGCAAAACCAGAAAGATTGCTTCTCAAAATATGCTTGAATAGTCCCAAGCACTATAAGTCTCCACTGAAGCTGCACTGCTGGCAGCACGTTGCAGTTCCTCTGTAGCAGCAGGCTCTCGGTCCCATAGTACTTATAGCTCCTGCTTTTGTCTCTGATGCTTATGAAATATTTAATGGGAGACTGCAAGTGATTCAAAGTAGTAATATTTTCTCCACTATGGTTGGCCAGATAACTGCATGCCATTTAAGTTCCACATAACACTTCACCCTAAGAGGAGTTAGCCTTCTGCTGGTGAGTAACTTTTTGGTACCAAGAACTACCTCTGAGGACAGTTTACTCAGGGCAAGAGACCAAGTATTCATGATCTGTGCATTGCAAGAAACTGGCTTGCGCAGATGGACAAACAACAAAGCAGCTCCTGAAGCATCCATCCCACCATAGCCTGCAGTTCACTTCTTAAGGACTTCTCAAGGTGCAGGTGCACTCCTTACTATCCTGCCATATACTGAAAAGTGTTTCTGGGTTAGTTCAACCAGAAGATGCCTCTTCCTGTCTGATGGGGGTACCTATTCTGGTACTGACCAGTGCAAATCTTTCAAAATGTGTACTGAGTTGCTTCTTGGATATCCCAGAGAAATGTGTGCCGTTTTCTGTCTGTGTCCTCCAGAACTCCCAATTACAAGCACAGCCACAAAGGTGGGAATGCAATGCCTTGATTTTAGTGAGAAGCTCTGAAATCTGCAAAAAAGGGCATGGTCATGCAGATAAAAATGTGCATCTGGATCAGACAGTACTGGTGCAAAGCTTTGTGAAGCCACAAGTAACAGGAATGAAAGCCAGGCAATCTATTTATTTGGAGATTAAATGGGAAAGGAAACTCCTTCCCTTTCTTTGTTCAGCTGGTAAGCTACAGACACCTCCCTGCCAATGTGGTCGGATATGTCCCGATGGCATAGTTGGTAATTTTCTCAAGGTCACTTGGAGTTTTATGCAGCTTGAAATGTCTCCCCACCTGTACATTCCCACTCTAAAAATATTACTGATCCTCACCATATCCAGTAAGTAATTTTTTTTCCTTTTCTACCTCTGCCTTCCAGAATATTACTATTCTCACTTCCATGAGAACTTGAAAGACCCTCTGGCAGACAAGGTGCAATATATGTGGATGATACTATCAGTGGATTATTAACAATAACATCCAGTCTGTACATCTCAGGCTATGCTACTGCAATCATAAGCACCGTGGTGGTCTCTGCATTGCCAAACCACCAAACTGAGATAGTTTGATCCAGATTATGAAGAGACACCTGATGCTATTCTGTCAAAGCAGCCACGGCCCATGCTAAGGTGTTTACTCAGGCTGTATGGGAATAAAAGACATCTGATCCAGCATAATTTGGTTTGAATGGCACAAACACACTTTATCCTGTTGTTTTGGGTTTGCATGTCAGGCTTTGGTGGCCGGGGGGGCTAACAGGGGGTGGCTTCTGTGAGAAGCTGCTAGAAGCTTCCCCCGTGTCCCGAACAGCCAATGCCAGCCAGCTCCTGCTGCTGGCCAAGGCCTAGCGCATCAGTACCCACAGCTTCTCTGGGCAGCTTGTTCCAGCGTCTCACCACCTTCATCATAGAAAAATTTCTTTGTTATGTCCAGTCTAAGCCTTCCCTGCTTCAGTCTGAACCATTGCCCTTGTCCTGTCACAACCTTACACATTTCAGATCTTAACAGCACATCAGAACTCTGAAAAATAGAATTAAAAAAAAAAATAAAAAAAAAAAAGAAAAGACACTGTGACTCCTAGATAGTTTGGAAAGAAAACAGCAAGAGATCGGCACATTAACCCATGTGCCACATGAGAAACCCTAGCAGGTGCCAAGACAGTCTTGGAGGCAATAGTACTGGAATACGCAGAGAGGCATCATGCCTCCATACCTGTTACCGTATGATCCCACAGCACTGCAAACAGCAAATCAAAGTGACTTTGGCTAAACAGCCCCTTTTCCTGACATGCACCACCTCCACTGCCCCCCTTGCACCGAACAACCGAGGAGCCCACCAGTGGGAACCAGCAACACAAAACACATCAACCATCCTCAAGCATAAGTTTTGGCAAACCCCTTTCCTAGCATAAAGATGCCAGCACCCTATAATACACCTGGCAAGCAGGGGAGAAGCAATGGTGCTGTGGTATAATTAATGTTGCTTTTCAGCACGGAGCCAGGGCACAGACTTACTCCATAATGCTCTCAGCAGAGCCGAGCCAGCAGCCTGTGCAGCCTGAAAGGGATTGCTGCCTGCACTGCTCTGTCCTCCGATAATTTTGCTTGAAGGCAAAACTGGCAGCAAACCAAGGTGTTCTCTCATGAGACTGTAAATTAGTGTTGCTGAAGGAAACTGGCTAGTAGTTCATGTGGCTCTGGGTTTGCTTTCCATTTGGCATCGGACTTTGAATTCCCTCTACATCTAGGAATAAAACAGGTGAGGTGCCTGGGCCATTCAGCACCCCCTACACATTACTAATTTCCTTTCATCCAGGCCTTTAAAAAATATCCCTGATCTTGCTACAGTTTTGAAATGTTATAGGGGTTTTTTTTTATTTTGCACTTAAAAAAGCAGCTGTTATTTCTCTCCAGGCTTCTCAAACATTCTTCCCATTAAGTAACTCATTTACTGCTAGCAGCAGGCACAGCTTCCTCCAACACACAACTCTCAAAGAAGCTGAAGCATTTTACACTTTAGAAATGTGGCTATGGAAAAGAAACAGATGTATTTTAAACAAAGGTGCTCATTTTCGGCTCCTCCTCATTCCTCTGCCACACAGACAAGGTACCTAATAAGCCCTTCATTCTCGCTGCTGACCAGCTAAATCAGCACGATGAATTGTCCTGGTGTTTTCCTTAGGGACATAAAATCAATCTTTAACCAAGGACAAATAGCGCTGCTTCCAGTTACATCCAAGTCACAGCTTCCAGTTCTGGAGTTAGCTGTCAAGCCTGTTACTTTATGGCTGCTTCCTTGTTTTCTGCCAAAATGGAGGAGGAAAGGAAGGCTGGTCCAGAGATCATACAAGATGATATTCAAGAAGTGGAAAAGGAAAAAAACCGATACGGCTGCCTCCAACAAGGGAAGAGATAGCATCCCAAGTTGATGGGTCTAGGTTCCTCTTCACATCACACACTTAAACTAAGAGAGGGGAGATTCAAGCTGAGTGTGGGGAAAAATTCTGTACAATGAGGGTGGTAAGATATTAGCACAGATTGCCCAGAGAGGCAGTAGATGCACCATCCCTGGAGATACTCAAGGCCAGGCTGCATGTGGTTCTGGGCAACCTTATCTGGTTGAAGATGTCCCTGCTCATTGCAGGGAGGTTGGACTAGATGGCCTTTGAAGATCACTTCCAACCCAAACTATTCTACGATTCATGATACCAACTTGAGAACCACTTGCATCACCATCTACTGGGAAACACCCATTAATATCAACTGGAGCTAGGAAGAGATATTTTAGTACTTTCACTGAAATTAAGCCATTGCTAGCTGCATAACAGCTTTAATTCCTACACAAGGTTATTCAACTACCTGATAAAAGGATGGATCTTTCTCCAAGTATCTTCATTTCTCCTAAGTTCAAGTTGATTGTGGTGGGAAGCTCTGTGGCTGGAAAATACCAGGCACTCATCCCAAGTACTGCTCATCCCTTATGAGGACAAAATCCCAGCTGTCCCTTTCCAATACTTGCAAGCCCCTTTGAAAGCAACACCAAAATCTGTGATACAGTCAGAAAGGTATTAGGAAAATGGAACACGACACACAGTTGTGACATGCATCACAAGTGAGGATAACACATGTAAACACAGATGTACCCTGCTCTAAGTGGTACCCATTTCTTTCTTTGCTTATTTTTCATGCTTGGCAAGTGACGTTTTACCTCATGCTTTCCCAAGTCTTCCTGGAAGTAATTTCTCTATGCACCTCCAGAATGCCATCAACAAAGACATGATCAAAAAGTCTTCAATTGCTTGCTCCAAAATGTTCAAATCCTCATCTTTAGGAGAAAATTTATTAAAAAAACAAAACAAAAAACCAATGAAACCCCCCCAATTTTTTTTTTTTTTTTTTTTTTTTTTTTTTTTTTTTTTTTTGATGTAATAGTTACTTGGAAAAAAATAGCAAGTCAAAAAATATGTTACTTTTGGCAAACACAAGTATAAACACCCACGTAAAAAAACCAAACTGTCCTTCATTTTCAACTGTATGCCCACCACCAAATCATCCTTTTCTTTAATTACAGCTGACAATATCAGAGATGTCTCCAATGTAGTTTGCTCATAAAGACACATTCATTGCAATGAGATACCTGACAGACTTTACACATAACAGTTGTCAACATAACTTCATTAATGTGCCTTGAGTATCCATTTGCCCACCCCCGCCCATTTCAAAACCAAAATTAAACCCCTCTTTTATTCTGTCATCACATCCTCCAACAACTACCACCACTCACTCAAGCGTTAGGGAAGTAAATCACCGCTTTTTCCATAGTCTCCATCAACTAATGCTACTTCCAACACCACTACTGTACAAATAAACTCAAAGTCACAAATGAAAGAAGCCATTTTCATTTCCCAAGACCATGTGTATTTATCTTGTTGACCCACGCAATTAAGTGGTATGATTCACCAATGATGAGTAGCATAAACATACATTCATGTCTTAAATTCCATCCAAACATTGCAAAATTAGACAGCACAGAGCAGCCACTGTTGTCATTTTAGTGATGTGCCCATGGTGACTGTAGCTGACAAAACAAATGTTTCAGCGTTATTTGAGCTCTTTGAATGCATAAAGTATTTCCCATAAAAATCAGCTTACATACATAGAAGACAATTTGTGTTAGAGTTCCATTATAAGAATTATCTTTATTGGGTAGAAGGGACCTAACTGTTCTCACTTATGAACATCAGGAAAAGCTTAGCTCAGGTAGATGTGGGGCAGCAGCACCAAATGCAAAAAACAAAACTATGGGACTCTAAACAAGAATATCCGTATTTCATGCTTGTCTAAGCAGGAGCTGAGCACATGATGAAACATGTCTACAGATGGAGTCAAGTATCTGAAAACAAGAGATGTTAGCAAATTTCATTTTTTGAGTAAAGACATTTAAAAGTTAAAACGACTTGTGGCTCATGCTGAAATTAAGTTTTATATTACAACAATGAATTAAACCACCTGTTTGTGTCGTCATTGAGAAGACAGATAACCCACCTGCACAGATGAACTTTGCTGTAAAGCTTTATTGACAGCAGTAACCAAGGCCTTGGTTACAACACTGCTCATTTTTCATACGCTCACAGGAACAGAAACAAAATGTTCAACTCTGGTACCTCTTTATGATTACTTGAACTGAGGGAGAACTATAAGGTAGACCAAGTTCAAGAAGGATTCAGTAGGTCATAGAATCATAGAATAGTTAGGGTTGCAAAGGACTTGAAGATCATCTAGTTCCAACCCTCCTGCCCACACCCAGTAAACCATGCCACCCAAGGCTCTGTCCAACCCAGCCTTCAACACCACCAGTGATGGAGCATTCATAACTTCCCTGGGCAACCCATTCCAGTGCCTCACCACCCTTACAGTAAAGAATTTCTTCCTCAT
>JAOEHX010066759.1:0-14578 GCA_025448015.1 Bolborhynchus lineola | reverse complement strand
TTGACTGGTGTTGAAATGGAACTGCTGGGGCTCTCTTGCACGTCCAGGTTTTACTGCAGCAACCTCACGGAACAGCTACACTACTGTTTTCACCCTCTCTCCCACATCAGCCAACCTGCTGGTTTTGCCAACATGAACATACTCCTGGCAAACTCATTAAGCCTTATAATTAAAACGGTAGATGGCAGCAAACATCAACTGAAGACACTGCACCTCGGCAAGAGCTTGCATAGGATTAAGAGGGTTCAACGCCACCTCCAAGGTATCAAAGGAGGAAAAAGGCATCACAAAGCTATTCTTGTATCAGTTGAGACTACAGGTGCTCTAGAAAAGGCAGTGCTTTTCTCCAATCTAAAGAAATATAGTATTTTTTCAGAATTGTCTGGCTTTTAGTTGGATCTTGACCTCTTTCCTGGCCCGACATAATTAAACCCCCTAGATCAAATATAGGATTCTTCTTTATTTTTATGTCTGTGTATAATGGGAGAATTACAAGCTCTGATTTATAACAGTAATTACTCAGCACTGCTACATGATTTTATTTATTTTTATATATATATATACTGCCTTTTTCTTTTCAAGAAAATAAAGAGCAATCTTCATAACTATTAGGATCATGTATTCGGGATGTATGTATTCAAAAAGGTCAAATTATACTCTTCCACATTCAATTTTCTGCAATACAGAAGTGAACCCTAGTAAGAAAAGATTCAAAACTGAAGGCCCTTTCTAAGAGCTGATTTTAACTTTGATGTATAAAACTGTAGTCAGCACTGTTGTGCACAGGCGTTGCAGTATCAATCCTCTCTGACCCGTGACAGGAACAGTACAAATTGTGAGTTGGGTCATTTTGAAAAGAAAGTTAACACTTCTTGGCATAGTTGAGGTCATACAATTTTCACTGCATGGAGCTACATACTGTTAGTTTTCAACTGTCAGGTTAAAAAAGTCACCTACTTTCAAAAAGTTTCTCAGCTATCTCATGCATTTAAATCTTACAGTGGCTGACTGGAAAAAAAATCTGGAAGCCTACCTCCATTAAAGTTCGATTATCTAAATTTGGGTTTCATCTACAGCATAAGATACATTCCTTTCCATCAGCAAAAACACATCTCAAATCTCATCTCAAAAGAGGCTTAATTTAAAGAAAGGTAATCTCTTGAAAATAATGAATTGCAGACATCAAACCATTTCATGCAATCTGCACACATAATGTTATTTATTTAAACTATGCCTTACTTCAGGCAGAAAACCAGCTGAGAGCCAGCAATTAAAACCATCTGAAGTATCAATTCTCCTATGATCCTGTGTTTGTCTGTTATGTGGAGAATGCTGGTTTGTTTGCTTAGTTTTTCACTTTTTTAATAAACTGCTGCTGTGCACTGCTGAACAGTTCTGTGTCTGACTAGTCTACTTGTTTAGGAGGAAGCTCCATGGCGAAAGAACATGGGTTTATGTTTTGACAGCACAGAGCATACTGTCAGCACTTAATCTATAATAAATAGTTTACCACCTGTTTCACATTCATTTTCCAGCCTTACCTCTAAGCAGCACCATACCTTTGAAGAAAGAAAGATGCGTCTGCCTGCTAAAATGGTGCATGCATGCGTGCAGCCTGTTGGCCTGAGGTTGCAGCCTGGCCCGCAGCGCCCCCTTCTTTCAACCCTCTAAAATCTTCTATCACTCTCCATCATTGTCATCAGGTCAGATGAAATTCCCCAACTGAATCTAGACCCTGCTCCTCAAAATTCCCCTAGATTAACATTCCTTGGTTAGGGAGCCAATATTTTTGTATGGTACAAGATCAAAACTGAGGAATATCTCAATTGCCTGAAGAAAATCACATTCATTATGTTCAAAAAAACAAGTATTAGAGAACACAGGTCACTTCTGTAACTTATTCTTATGATGCTCTAATTTGCTAATCTTTTGAATTATACGCAGCTTGTTATTTCCAGAAAGGCTAAAGTAATCTGTCAAGATACTTCCTGAAAGCATTCAACATAATGCTGTAAGTCACTAATTGAAAAAAGAAGGAAAAAAAAAAAAAGAAGAAATAACAGGCAACAATTTTCAGGTACCAGGGAAGCAAGCATCCATGTAGAGCCGAGGCTGTGTGGAAGGCAAAGCTCTCTCCCACAAACTGGTAAAGATTTAGACAGATTGTGTTTCCATGATTTTGTGATCTAAACTGTTGCCCTCACCACATAAGGTGCTGACTATGGCACTCTCTTACTGGACACTATATCTGGCAACACAGTCCACCATGGAGAGGCACCTTCCGCTCTGAAGGCTGAAGTTCTGTAACACAAAATCTGTAACACAAAACTCCAAACTTGACAATGTTGGCAATATAACTGTGGGTACATACGGTTAAAAACTTTTAGCCCTGATCTTGCCTTCTTAGCTCCAGCAGAATTGCTATGCAGAGTAGAATTCCTTTATGCTTTAATGGTTGATTAGTGCTTTTAACCATTTCATTTCCTCTATGTGAGCATTTTTCTCATTTTTCGAATGTTTCTGAAAACTAAAACCATTATTTTTCATACAGTGCTTTAAGTGGGCACATGACACAATGGGCTCTGTATTGCTAACGCCCCATATAACAAGATGATTACCAGGAGAAGTTTACGGTATCAAAGTCCATCTAAAGGAGATAACAGCAAATAAGTAGAGATGTAAAATCATCACGGTACGGGCAGCATGTTTTGCTTCTATTTTTTAAAACCATTTCTTTGTTTGCAAGGTCACTACCCAGGTGTGCCGGTGCCTGTAGGTCTGATCAATCAGAAAAGAGGTTTTGTACCTTCAGTCTCACTTGCTCAACCTCAGCAAAGCAGGCACTGAAACCCTTAAGCAGCAATACTTTGGTTTTCATACAAAAGGCTCCTCAGGAACCTTTTTTGCCTTTGCAGAGAACTGAACCCCTGGTCTGGAATTTCAGGCTTTTGAGCTGGCCACCCAGCATCAGACCTGCCAAGACACCATTCTTCCCTGATCATAATGTAAACAGTCCTTTCATGGTATAGGAGCTAAGTGGAGACTTCTCTGACATAAAAAAGTGCTTCGCAGTAACTCCCATCAAAACCAGTATAGTTTTATTTTTTGGAAACCACTTAGTTGACACTAAGCAATCAACTTGTGGATTTTACAGCACCAGATCAATTATTAAAATGAGAATTTGAACAGCCTTTCTAAATTATAGACAAAAGTATAAAATAAGGAGTGAATGTTTTACTTCACTGACTGTAATTCTGAGTAGCTGAATGTTTAAAAGAACAATTTCCTATTCCAGAGACTAAATGCTAGAGTTCCAGAAACAGAGGTGTTTATCGTCTCCTCTCCATTACTGCAATTTAGCTAATTTATTCTGTTGGGTTGGTAGGTCTATCACCACTTTTGTATGCTTCCTCACTGAACTTATGTATTCTCTTCTGAACTACAGAAAGGGATGTGTAGCAAAGGTTAACTATCTTGATATATTTTTCTCATTAATATAAAATTCTTTCTGCAAAAGTTCTTTTGTAACTGAAACAATTTAGAAAAGAATCACTAGTTAAATGTCTTTTCAGAAGATCTTGTGAAGTGTGTGGAAGTGAAAAAATGCATTATTTCATAACGGACAATATGAATCCAACACTGCAATGGGATTTTTCCCAAACTGTCAAAACAGGGTTTTGCTTCCACTTAGTAAAAGAATTTGGATCCCCTCAAAAATTTACAGTGAGTAGAAGTACAAAGTTCCATCTGAAACTGCCTCAAAAGGACGAACATTCTCAAGAATTCAGTAGTGGCTCTTCCAAGAGAGTCTGGTCCAACTCTTCCAGCTGCCCACTTGGCAAGAAGCCACATCAGTTGGCAGGAAGGCTGCCAGCTCGCCTACCCTATTTTCCTCTGACGTGATGTGTTGCTCTATAACACACACCAAAATCAAAAGGCAGCTGCATGTGTTTGAGAGTAACTGTGTCCTAGACTTCAGAGAGATCAAATATGTTCTGGGAATGAAAAGCTCTGATCAAGAATCATGAATGAGCTGTCACCTATCAGTATATCGCTATCTAACGGCAAAATGAAGCAGTGCAACTGACGCTTCTGAGAACACTGAACTGTGTAATTTTAAAAATTATTATTTAGATCTGGCTTTCTGAAAACCACATCATGTCATCTGACCTAACGAACACTTGCTAACACAATGGTGAAATCACAAGCAATGAAAGACAATCCTTACCTTTGGGTCTCAAAACCATGGGCAGGGAGGTTGGAACCAAATGATCTTAAGGTCCTTTCCAACTCTAACTATTCTATGATTTTCCCCAGTGTTAGGAAACAAAAAAAAAAAACAAACCCAAAACAATGCACAACAGTACAGAAAGTCATTAAAATCTAAAGTGCTTGTAGGACTCTGAAAACAGCATATTGTAAATCAGGCTTTTCACAAAAATATGATTTGTGAAAAATAAGCAACTGAGCTCAGGAGAACTTCACAAGACAGTATCTTCTACCTGATACTGTAATTAGAACTTGAAATCTGAGTGAAATTAGTCTAGCTACTTCCTGTGTCACAAACCCCACATAGACGCACTGTGCTGATCTGCCTAATATGTGTGTATTGGCAGGAATCTGTCCTAAAATGATAGTGTTTTTATATTGCATCTTAGACCACAGCAAATATGACCAATAACAACTAGATATGCTATTTGATATTGAAAATCAAGCTCTGTAGTGTAATTCATGTAAAGAATTAGAGGAAGGCTCAGCCTTGTGTAACTGTTACCATGAACCGTATAAATTGCAAGGACTTCAGTAATTCTGTATGAAGTTCAGGAACTTATTTTAGCATTCAGTGAATCAAACACTTTTTTTCTTTTCCCTGGAAGGAAGACACTGTTTGTGCTTGGGGTTATTAAGATGTCAATATACTTCCCACATTAGTACTATGATTAATACCATGATTTCATTCTCTGCACAGGCAAGAGCTGGGTAATCTCAGTAGTATCTGTGACAAAAGTAAATGTTGACTTTTTAATCTGCAACATAATGTGTATATGTATGCATCAAGTACATACACACAGTGGTTGCCTTTAAAAAGTCATAATTTGCCAACAGCTGTCACTGTTTGCAAATTTGCCAACAGAGATGTCAAATTACCATCATTTTCCCAAATATTTCAGAAAGGCAATCCCTGCAGTCATGTGGGAAGACTGGGAGGTGCTTGCTTTTTCCTTTTCCTTTTTTAATAGATTCTTCTGTAGAAGTGCACAGCAAGGAGCTATCAACAATGGGGAGTAAGTGCTGCAGTTCCACACATTTTGCTAATCGTAAACACACAAATCAGTTTTTTCACCAACTGAAAGCTAAACAGCCTATTTAAATGTAATCTGCTAAAGTGTTTTAATGTTGTAAAGTGCCACAAAGATTATGGGAATGGCACAGAAAAACTCCACAAAGCATTCTAACTATGGATACAAAAGTTGATTTATTTCAGTCTACATAGTGTTCCTTATCTTGACTATGGGTTCAGAGGCAAAGTACACCACAAAAAGCACACTCTTTTGCTCACTCTCTCTGCACCAGTGCAGTAGAAGAAGGAACTGAATGACGAATGAAGTGCTTACTTTTCTTCTTTTCTCCCTCTGAGAGCAGGGTCAATCCAGGTTACAGTCATTGGTAGGGCAGAGCATGCATGCCTACTCTACAGCTGTCAGATATTACCTAATTTTCACATCAGGGATTGCAAAACAACGCACATTCTCAGCTGATAATTTCCTTGAGCTGAATATCACATTTAAGAAAATGAAATACACAGTTTTCAAGCTGGCTGTTAAATGTGTCTGTGACTGTAGGTTGTCATCCCAATTTTCTAACAACAGCTGTCAATCCACAAGACATGGACACAAGGAAAAACATATTCTTAGCAGAAGACAACTTAAGCTCTTTCACATTTGATAATTTATTTTTCTAATACTTTTAAATTAGGAACTCAGTTGTAGGAGGTGAGAAGTATGCACTTCAGATACTGTCTGAAGCTATTTTTGCCACTACTCCCTTTTGACAAACTTACTTTGGTTTCTCTCAGTAGAAACTGCAATTCCCGCCCACTGAGTATACCATGGTTTTTTACATAGCCAGGAATATAAATGGTGCTTGTCCCGTGAACAGTTCCATGGACTTCCATATAGGTGTGGATGATGTCCAGGTAAGCCTTCTTATCCTGTAATAGCAACAATAAAATATGTTCACAGTCCAATTTATGCTTTTCAAGCAGTAGTGTTCAAACACAGCTGTTCTTTCATCTCCTGTACCACAAAAGCCAGAGAGTTCAGTCATTCTTATACGATTTCTATCTTTTATTACACAATTAATTTCATTTTATATAAGACTTGAAGAAAACCACATCTTTTTTATTCATAGTATAGGTATAAGTAAGTACCAAGGTCCTATTAATTTCTAAGTGGACAAAAACTAGGTCACCATTGGACAGCTGTAATCTCAGCATGCCTAAATAATACTTGGCCTAAAAATACAAAAAAAAAAATCATTCTGAAATATTAAATTTTCACTCTGTTTTTGTCAGAGATGCAAAAAAAAATTACTTATTGCTGATCTTCTTTGTGAAGGGTGAATCTCACCGTAGCAAGATACAGTCTTGCCAACTGAAAAACTGAATACACATCTTTATCTAAATACCTAGCAACTGAGTCCCATGAGATACCTACAAATATTCCATTTACCTGAAGTTTTAAAGGGATTTTGGAAAAGACCCAAAAAAGAGTTGCATTAAAAAAAAAAATCCAAACCAACAAAATCCATCTTATTTTGCAAACAAAAATTACTTCAATTTTCAATGCCATATGTTTTTTTTAGTTTTGAAGACTACTGATACTCCAAAAGCAATTAGCCATAGTTTGTGTTTACAGGCAGTATGCAACACAGATCAGCAAGTCTTTCCTTCAATATTTGCACATACTCTTAGTAATAGCTCTAAAATTAGGCAACAAGTTCCTGTACTTCTTGGCAGCAAGTGAGTTTTTGATAATTCTACTTTCAGTATTTTTTGTCATGTAAATTCTGTATACTGTTTCTCCACAGCTCTGTATGAAAGCTGACCAATTCCACTGAAGTTCATTCACAGGGGAAGCAGACCGGTGAAAATCCTGTATTTTCAAACCTTGGAGGTGCATTAAGGTATCAGCCCTGGGTGAATGAATACTATCACTTCTTAAAACTTCCTTGCTAAGTTAATTACCAGTCTACATTCAAATACACAAGGTATTTACTGTCACATAACAACTGGCTTCTAGCTGTATCTTGCTCTACTGGCGATACTGTTTGTGATGAGGTACACTGCCTGCCTCATTATTTAATCACCCTTTTCTGGTAGCCATGCTAAGACTGCACCAGTCAGACAATGTCCTGGGCTAAATATTACATAAAACTGTCAACAAATGGAGACAAATGTGCTTTCTTATTTTGATGAAAGGCTGCTCTTATTGTTAATTGGCATGATCTATTAAAAAAAAAAACAAAACTAAAAGCTTACTCAGTTTTTTATTTTTACTTTAACTTCAAATTTTCATTACTCTGAAAGGTATGTTCCTCCCACTATTTGTAAAGTAGCGTAAATAGAAACTGTTGAGAACCTCATATACTTTATTAAGAGAAATTCCACTGCAGAACCTTTTCTTTACAAATGCCAAGGAGACATTGTAGACTGTAGGTAGATTTAGATAAGGTATCAGGAAGAAGTTCTTCCCTATGAGAGTTGCTATAGAAGTTGTGGATGCTCCACTGAAGGTATTCAAGGCCAGGTTGGATGGGTCTTTGAGCAACATGGTCTAGAGGAAGGTGTCCTTGCCTGTGGCAGGGGATTTGGAACTGGATGGTCTTTTAAGGTCCCTTCCAATCCAAACACTTCTATGATTCTATGAAAAATAAATGGATTAGCCATTTATTTTTGCCTTGTTTTCAGAATGCAGCAGTAGTCTGTCACTTGAGGCATACCTTAAACCTGCCTGCCTGCCTTTTAATACACAGAGAGCCTATGAGTTAGGCTTTAGTGTTTGAATGGGAAGAGAAGGCAATAAAGCACATGTACTGCTAACAGAATCTGTCCATATGAAGAACACTAATGCACTTGCCTCAGACTTTATGGGCTCATCACACACAAACTGATGACACGAAGGCACTCCAAGTCAAAAAAAATACAAGAAGCAAGCAGCTAGAAAGAACAAAACCACAATCACCTAAAACTGCACTTACTATAATGATTTCAATGATAATTTCACAAATTTTTATTTACCTACTCTGAAATAAAATATTTGACATGAAAATTACATAGTCTTTACAATTTTTCTAACAGTTTCTGAGAAATGGCATTATTGGTTACAGGACTGTCAAAGATTTGATATATGTTCAAAAAGCAGTTATGAAAGAAAAATCCATGAATTATTGAACAGAGACACACAACTTTTGGCCTAAGAAATCCATGAACAACTTGTCACCGGCGGCCGTGAAAGAAAACTGTTTTCACATTATTCCTTACACATCAAGTTTTGCCTATCTTTGGACCAGGACACTGGGCTAGATAAATCTTTGATCTAAACTGACCTTGCTGCCATCTTATTTTTATTAGCTTATCTTCAAAGGTGAATGTAAAATGGACCAAAAGAAATGTAACATTTTCACAGGGCTTCTGTTTACATGTGATGCCAATAAAAATCTAGTGGGATTCTGAGAAGCATCTGTGTTATTGTGAAGTTCATTGCCTAATCCTGCTGGAAACACTCTTTCATAAATACAACAGTCCTTGAATTCAGCCCAAAGTATTCTCCAAATCACCCTGCAAATAACTAAGTGAATTTTCCGACTATATCTATGTGTCCGCTATACAAATACTAGGAGTTAAATGCTACAAACCAGTGGATACAGGATTTTTTTTTTTTTTTTTTTTTTTTAAAAAGGAGTGCATGTGAAAACAGGATGAAAAGAACAGACTTTCATGCTGTATTTACAGTAGCATTTTTCAGGGGCAGAAGGAGGGCTTTTGCTTAAACTCTCATAGTTACAAAAGTATGTTAGAAATATTACTATTAAATTCAAATTAATTAATATAAATTAATTTTATATTTAACATCAGTATACAACCAATCAATACAATTTAGGAAAGCAAAGCAAAAGCACTGATAAATTCAGCATGTTTTAAGTATCTCTGAAAGTGCAAACAAAACACTAAAATAACAACCCATAATCTTAATTGGGAACATTACTTAAGCATAAGACTGACTGCTTTCCTGATTCAGAGTCTAAAACCAGAGATAAAACATTCAGTATACCAAAGAGCATCAATTTGTCCATCCATTAAGAAAATAATAGGCTTCTAAATGGTATTGCTGGGTTTCCACCTCCACAAGACTGAGTAACTACTGTAGACTCCATTATAGAGCACGTAGAAACAGTTTTTCCTCACAAAGGAAACCTTATAGATAGACAGGCGCAAGTAAAGGGATCAATACGTAAAAAGAAAAAAATAATTAATTAGTTTTCAAACCACAAGAGTAAAAGATGAATAAAAGCCCACTGCACAAAAGCTGAGCGAAATCTTTCATCCCACAAAGAGCAATCCTCTTTATCTTAAGCAAATAAGATTTTTAAAGAATTGGAACCAAGAGCAGTATCTTCCCTTTGTTCCCTGTACATAAATTTTTCTAAAAGCATTTCTTTCTGAAGGAAAACAGAAAAAAACGAACCAAAAATTCAGAAAGCACAATCCACAATACTCCTTTGTCCCCTTATTCACCTTGAGTCAAAAGTAATTGCTTTTCTAAAATACAAAGTACCATAAAAATAACATTAGCAAAATACCTCATACCGTCACTGTTGAGACGGCCAAAAATCACACACACACATATTTTCGGTGACTCAGTAGGAAAAAAAAATAGATAGGTCCCTTATTACTACAAACGACTACTTATATACCTTTTCTAACACACGTGTCTTTTAGCCATTGGGTTAATATTAGTTAGCAACAGCACATTATTGGATGACCCTTTACTGTATTACTAAAGTCTATTGTTTTGCCAAGTTCTTTCTTTGTAGATAGTTACTCCTTTAATCTGACTCACTCTTCCAGGTGCCTTTTCCTATTTGGATGCCTTCTACTTTCCCACTCAGATACCTTCGGTGCCTCATTTCTCATGGATACACTTTAACATCTTTGAGACTGAGTTTTAACTTCATGCCTTCAGTTAAGGAATTCACGGGCCTGCCGTAGCTCCCTACCACAGTATGCCTTACACAAATTTCCGTAACATTTGTCTCCTTTTGCATTTAAGAAGTCTTGAATTTCCACATTCTTGTAGAAAACCGTTATTTCTGATCATGAAAGTACGTCTTGTTACAAGCTACTTCACAAAAGTAACCAGGACACATAATACAATTCTAAACACTAAAACCATTGAACTAGAAAATTATAAAGCGTAAATATGGCATTTATAAACACAAAGGCTACAAGTAAATAAATCAAGGAATGTGATTTGTAAAATACCAATGTTTCTTCAACTGTTAATCCACTTCCTTGCTGGGTGCAGATACAACTTTAATCTTAAATCATTTGACAGTAAACTCCAGATTTTACTTTCTCCAAAATGAATTCAAAATAAAAAGATCATGGGCTGCTAGCTAGTAATGCAAAATCAGCATTCTCTGCAGAGTTTGTATTAGATCGTACTCTTCACCTTTGCCTGTCTGCTATCCATGCTACAAATCTAGACTTCAAGTATGAAAGACAACATCAAAAAACCCCAACAATTTCTCCCCAGAATCAAAAAGGAAATGCAATGGTAAGAGTTATACAAACCTTTTCTGAAACAATTTTTCAGCGGCTACAATAAACATGCCACTCAGGAAAGTACTTTTTGTTGATCACTGACTGCAGAACTGTTATTACTCTTCATCAGCTATTTCCACCTACTTTTAAAAGATAAGGCCCTTCTCATCAAAGAAATCAAATGACAACTGTCTGGCAAGTCTTCCACTAGCACAATACTGACAAGGTGACAATCTGAAGTGTTGAAAGTTTTGAGTTTGGTGGGTGAAAAATTTAAGTACAAAAGCTATGAAAATGCACGGTAGAAACATGACGCATTAAGATCTAAACTTCGGATATATCCTAAATGCACACTGTTAAGTCTAGAAATCCTAACATCATGGCGATTATTTGCTAAAACATCAAGTTCATGGTAAGTAAGTCCAGTGTATATGCAATGGATGATAGCTGACATTGTGACACAAAACATAAGATTGGAAGCTCTCTCTTTTTCACTTTCCATGAACTGTCACGCTCTCAAAGACTTTTCGAGACATCCCTGAATAATGAAAATCCCATCTACTGGGGAACTGGAAGAAAGCACAAACACTGCAGAATTCAAGGTACAATATTAAGACACTTAAACAGATACAGTGTTTAACTATACCAGTTTTACAATGGTAAATTGCAAGGAATAGATGATTTTGGAGCTCAAATATGAAACTTTCAGACTGCTAACTGCAGAGTACTGAATTTATAAATGGATCTGGAGAAGCTGCAGTGACTCATGACTAGCAAGTATGAATTCCACACTGAAATTCTCTGAAACTTAAATAAAGTGTTAACTATATAACCATATAAACCCAACAAAATTGCAATAGTCAATTCTTTCTGTACAAGGAAATCCTCTCTCACCAAATTGGTAGTGTTCTCTGAAGAAGCCAATCAACACATAGAAACTATTCAAACGTTCTTAAAGGAACTAAATCTCTTTGGGATAGAAGGGTATCAGTCTTGTGAATTAACAGTGATAATGAGAAAGAGAACAGAGAATTGATAAATTGTGTGGTCAATACATACTATTCACAATAGCAAACCTGAAACTAACTTTAAAATGTTGCAGAAAAACATGCCAATACTGAACACCTGGGGTTGTAAAGCTTTTGAAAAAGCTGTCTCAGTAATCTAAGGGATGGGCTGACTAGGAAATACAATGACTGGTAAAGTCAATACAAAATGATGCATGTGTTGAAAACCAGTCCTAGCTTCATGTTTGAATAATGGACCTCAGCTAACTAACATCACTCGGGAATGAAGACTTTGAATTATGATAATATATAATTTTGGTCCATGAAAAAAATCAGCCCAAATGACAAGCTCACTTTGATTGAAGTCACCTCTTACTGAGGTCTCAAAAGTGTGTCAAATGTCAGTTTATCAATAGACAAACAGATTCAGAAAATACCCGCAGCTGAAAAAAGCTGGGAAGAGAGAAATTATGCAAAGGAAGAACTGAGTAACTTTGCCATGCTTTTGCCCTTCCCTGAATGTCCATTTATAGCTTGTCTGTTAAGCACCTATGACATATATCATAAAATACACGACCACATACCTATATGTTATTTATTTGCACATATATAATCTTTGCACAAAGAAAAAATAAAACATCTCAGTAAAGAACTGAGTCTTCAAGATCTGCCAGAAATTCTGCTTGTCATCTTTATCTACTTCATTCATAACTTCTTGCAATTCTTAATCTTTTTATTTGCTTGTTTGCTTGCTTTTTACACTGAGGTTTTTTAAAGATTTGACAACTTCAATGCCATGTAATGGACATTAATGTCAAACAAGGAATTTCTTGTCCTTTGAATCAAAATTTCCAGAACTAGCAATGAGACACTCTCCTCTCCTTTCCCTTCTTTCTTCATAATAAATTAAACTCTAATTTTCATAATAAATGTTGAAGAATAAGGCTACAAAATGTACATACACATACACTTACTGCACCTATAGCTTCTCATTTGCTTTAATTTATTTGGTTTTTTGGTCCATTCTTCTTTCAGAAGCAAATATTTAATTTCAGAGATGCTGCTGAACTAAAGTGTCTTGCTGATTTCAATTCCTTATGTGGCATAAAGCAAGGCAGTGCTCCTGAAGCTTGGTGACAGCAGCTAGGGTAGGTTATGATCAATACGAAAGATCATGGTACTGCTGTCAATTTGGATTAAGACAAAACCACTACAGGACAAGTTTATAAGTGCACTGAGCACATTGAAGAGAAAAGGTGAGAAGGATCTTCCCTTTCCTTATGCATCTTTTAGCTCAGAAAATTAAATTAAGTGTTTAGCCAAAGTATGCAGGTAAATATGAAGCACAAAAAGCAATCAGAAGGAAGGGAAAAGGCAACACTACCAGCAACAAGACACTGATCTTTGCATGTAAGAGAACTATTCCTAGAAGTGTAATTTCTCCTTTCTGACTTCTCTTCATTTTCTTCCTTCTACTTCATGCAAGAGGGCATACAATGGGGAAATAACATATGTCACCTGGAGCTATAAAGGGGAGATATTAAGAACAGTCTTGGTTATGCACTTTCCCATTGAGAACAAGATAAATTTCTTCACAGCTTGTTTTACAGACAGTATGTCGAAGAAGAATGCCCATCTTGTCAAGGGCATTAGTAACAAACTCACACATTATTTTGCCTTTAAATATATAAATATTTTAAAGACAAAGCAGTGATCATACAACTGTATGCTATGTATTGATGGCTATTTTCTGAAACAAGCAAAATTCTGACTTCTGACGCAGCACCCCACCAAAAAAAAAAAAAGCAAATACTGTAAAATGAACTTTGACATTTATTTCAAGGCTTAAGGGTAGAAGTACTGGAATGGTATGACAGGAAGTTGCAGGGAGAAGAACAAAGAAAAAACTTAGACTGCAACAACAGGAGTTAAGATGACATGAAAGGCTTCAAACATTCCCTTTTAATCGAAATGTCCTGTAATTAAAGCCAATTTTGATAATGTAGAGCATTGTGGGTTTCACTCACATTCTACTCATTCCTTCTTTTTCACTTAGGCAGCAATAGGACTCTCTTTATACCTTAGTACTGCCAGAAATCCCAGACAAATCCCCAAACTTTTGATTACAACAAACACATCCAAAACATGGCAAATGTTACCCTTGGTAGGTTACCTTTAAGCGTTACCTTTAGAAATATTGCTAAATTCTTTACAGCCTCCAAATTGTAATTCTTAACCCACTTAAGACTGATTTAGTTATCAGAAGGAAGTAAAAAAGATACATCTTACAGTCTCAGCAGCTTACATTCTTCCTGATCTCCTGCAAGATGTACCCAAACATGCCTACTGTAACATTGGGTGAATGGGGTCTCAGGCCACAGGCTGATATTTTTCTTGTCTCCAGAAATGCCAACAGAATCACAGAATAGTTAGGGTTGGAAAGGGCCTTAAGATCATCTAGTTCCAACCCCCCTGCCAAGGGCAGGGACACTTCCCACTAAACCATATCACCCAAGGCTATGTCCAACTGGCCTTGAACAGCACCAGCAATGGAGCATTCACAAATTCCCTGGGCAACACATTCCAGTGCCTCACCACCTTTACAGTAAAGAATTTCTTCCTTATATCCAATCTAAACTTCCCCTGTTTAAGTTTGAACCTGTAACCCATTGTCCTGTCACTACAGTCCCTAATGAAGAGTCCCTCCCCAGCATCCCTATAGGCCCCCTTCAGATACTGGAAGGCT